>RJWT010002195.1:0-42264 GCA_004365215.1 Cuniculus paca
CAGAAAACCAGGCAAATACATTATGAAACAAAGTTTTGTTTTTTTTTTAGTCTTTTAGAACAATTTAATAAAGTTTGTTGGAACAAGCCGGGCCTAGTGGTGCATGCCTGTAATCCCAGCACTCGGGAGGCTGAGACAGGAGGATCTTTGCAAGTTCAAGACCAATCTGGGCTACAGAGTGAGCCCAAGGCCAGTCTGAGCTGCATAGCAAGACCTTGTCTCAAAAAGGAAAAAAAAAAAATAGCTGGGCCTGGTGGTGCACGCCTATACCCCCAGCACTTGAGAGGCTGAGACAGGAGGATCATTGTGAGTTTGAGACCAGCCTGGGCTACAAAGTGAGCTCAAGGCCAGCCTGAATGGCATAGAGAGACCCTGTCTCAAAAAGACAAGGGCTGGGGATTTAGCTCTGCAGCCTAAGCGTCTGCTTGGCAAGCGTGAGGTTATGAGTTCGATCCCCAATGCCGGGGGCGGGGGTGAAGGGCTGGGGATTTAGCTCAGCAGCTTAAACACCTGCCTGACAAAGTGTGAGGTCCCACTACCGAAAAAAAAAAAAAAGTTTATTGGTACAATTTAGGTGTATACAGTGATCACATTTGTCATAGGGAATTTGTACCTCTTTATGATATGCCTTGATTTGTCTTTTTTCCCTCCCATGTACCTCCCTTCCCTTCAACACCCTCTTTCTCTCCTTATTTACAAAGCTTTGTTTCCATTTTATCCTTATTTTCTCAATTTTTCTCCCCCCACTTCCTTTCCCCCTCCTCCTCCCTAGTTTCTCTTTCCTTTTGAACAATTTCTTCCCAATTCACCATATCTTTTGTACAGTTTGGTTCTTAGAAACAAAGGTTTGTGTGAAAAGAAATCTGGGACCTGAAATAGTCACTTGAAAGGAGTAGGCAGAACAATTCCCAAGACACACACAGATTTGAGAGCATTTTGTGTTCCCATAAACCAGAGCAAAGCAACTTCACAGTACAAAGGGCACCAAGAAAAGAGTCCTTAAGAGTGAAGCTGTAGTAGTGAGGCTAAGTTATCCCCTGATGAAATGTACCTGTGGACCCATCCTTGCAAATTCTGTATCTGTAAGTGAAGCTGGTTTATAGATTAAATGAAATCCTAATCAAAATCTTAGCAACTATTTTTTGGTAGCATTTGATGAGCTGATTTTAAAATTTACAGGAAAATGCTTGAGTAGCTGAAACAACTTTCATAAGAATAAGTTGGAGAGTCTGTAAGATTTGGTTGTAAGAGTGACTTACAAAACCATGGTAATTAAGAAAATGTGAGTGGGTGTGGTGATGCACATCTGTAATCTCTGGCAGAGGCAGGAGGATCACCGTGAGTTCAGTGCCAATCTGGGCCACATAGTGAATTCAAGGCCAGCCTGAATCACATAGTGAGACCCTGTCTCAGAAAGTAAAAATAAAGCAAAAAGACTTGTGATACAGTGTCAGGCTCTATATAGCAATGGAACATAGTAAGAGTCCACAGAGACCCACCTATGTATGGTCACTTGAATTTAAACAAAGATGACAAGAGAATTCAAGGAAAGAAAAGCCTGTTTAATATATAGTTCTGGAACACATACTTAACCATATGTAACCACACCAATCACAAAAATAAAATCTATCTTTACCCCCCTTATCTCTTGCTACACAAGAATGGCTTAGAGCGGAATCATAGGCTTAACACAGCTAAAACTAAAATTTCTGGATGATAGTATTGGAGGAAGTGGGGTAGTAGATAAGACACAGCATAAAAATAATCAACAGAAAAGAAAATATTCATGAATTTGACTTAAATCAAAATTATAAACTTTTCCTGAAAATAGAAAGGCAAACTTTAGGCAAAACATCTCATTTGAAAAAACTCAAATGCTTATAATTCAAAAAAAAAGTGTAAGTGGGGTAAAATATTGAATTAAATGTCATTTCAGTAAGATATAAATGCAAAATAAACCCTAGTTCACTGTTATTAGTCGTATCAGTGAGTGCTCACTAGAGAAACATTTAATACAAGACATATAAATATATAAAGATTTACAAAATGAGCTTATAATGGCCACTCACAGAGTCAGGTGTCAAAGAGTGCAAAAGGACTGTCTGTGTCCTGGAGATCTGAAGGATCAAGTCAAAAGTTGGAGACCGGAAGCTCACCGTAGTGTCCTGTGCAAGTTCATATCAGGAGGCCAAGGGGTGTGCACTGGAAGGCTGAAGAGTGTGCTGGAAGCCAGGAGATGATATCCAAGGTGAAGGTGAAGACTGGAGCTCCTCTGAAGAAGGGAACCTTCCTTTGTTTCTCTCTTATTCCACTCAGGTTACAAGCCTGTTGGTTGGTGCCACTCACACCCAGGATGTGCCTTCTGTTTTCAGTAAATCCCTTCAGCTACACTCAGAAATATGCTAATCTAATTTAGTTGAGTATTTCTTAATCAGTTAACTATCACATTCATTATTAAAGAAATGCAGGTTATTAAGGAAATGCTCACTAAAATAAAGTTATTAAAAATCAACATTACCAATTATTAGCAAAATTGCAGAGTGAATGGAACTCTCATACCTTGCTTATGGGAAGGTGGAAAGTTCTAGCCATGTTAGGAAACAATGTGGCAGTTTCTTACAAACTTCAACCTTTTTTGGATTCTGGGGTTCTTTAGACTCTTTTCAGGCCCTTGGTGTCCTGAACAAAAAATTGGACAAGACACACAAAAAAGGTAATGAGATTTTACATTTATTAAAAGTGGGAAAACAAGTACGCTCTGCAGCGTGAGAGCAGGGCACTGTGAGAGTTCACAGTGGCCATGAGGTTAATGGCAGAGGTCTTTTGTATCCTTCATTCTTGCGGCTGAGGTCAGATCTAGGCTATCCTATCAAAAACCTGCTTGTTTTCACATCAGAACAATTAAAGACAGTCCTTCACCTGATTGGTCCCAGGTGAAGGACTTGGCAACTCTATTCCATGCATGCAACGTGGATCTCTATGATTGACAGATCATGCCTACCTGCTCAGCTAGTTGGCCATGCCCTAATCTCTGGCTTCATTGTAACTCAGCAATTCTATTCCTCAATGTTTGCCTAAGAGAAAAGAAAACATATTTACACAAAACTTGTATATGTGAATATTGACAAAAATTTGTGAGCTGTATAGTTGTGTACATGAGTATTTACAAAAACATGCTCATAGATTTCATAAGATCTTATCTGTAATAGCCCCAAATTAGAAACACCCCAAAAATCTGTCAACTGGTGAATGGATAAACCATATCCGTACAATGCTTAATTAGCAGTAAGTATGAACAAACTACTAATTCGTTCAGCAACGTGAGTGAATCTCAAAAACATCCTAGACAGACACAAAGGACTAAGGACTATGTAAACTCATGTATCTAAAAAACTAAAAAAGACAACATTGTAGGGACAGGAAACATTAGATGTTGCCAAGAGCTTTGCTGGAGGGAGGAGTCTTTGACAGTTGAAGGAACTGTTGTCTATCATGGTGGTGGCAGTGATTACATATCTGTACCCTGGTGTCAAAACTCATCAGCCAGGTATGGTGGAACATGTCTGTAATCCCAGCCATGTGGGTGACTGAGGCAGGACAATAGCAAGTTTAATCCCAGTCGGCAATTTATTGCGTTGAGACCCTTACTCAAAAAGGGCTGGGGCTTTAGCTCAGTATGAAAGGCCTGAGTTCAATCCTTAGTGTACTGTCAAGAAGAAAAAAAAAATCATACATTTCAAAATGGTAAGTATATATTTTATACCTCATTAAGGTTATAGTACTTTTAAAAAAAAGACTGTAGATGTTGGGTTTACAATATTCATTATAAATTCTTTCAAATCTACCAAATAAAGTGTGATAATTTTATTTTAAAATATGCCAAGAAATAGGAACTTGAGATGAAAGTCAGAAGAGTGCTACATATTTTATGCCTTGAGGTACTTTTCACGTGAGCATTTTCATGTGACCTGTTTAAGGTAAGTAGCAACAGAAATTTATTTATATATTTATTTGATAGGTATGTAGACATATTTGAATGTATTTATTAACCTGAATTATTTAATGATGTTCTTGATCAATCCTTGGGACGATGGTGTGGTTGGAATAAGGAATGAAGTTAATATAAAGTGCTTTGGCAAGTAATCCATTTAAATAGGCTGAATTCTATGATCATGAAATTCTTTAAGGCTACTTTATTTTATAATATGTTATGATTTGTGTCTAGATTTCCTCCCAAAGCTTCATGCAGTCGTGGGGGGCAAGATTTTTGGAAGTCACTGAATCTAGAGCATGTGATTGATTTATAATGCAATGCTGGGATTAAGGGTACCGGGATTAAGGGTGTGCTACACCCACCCAAGGGCAGGTAGCCTGCATACAATATAAGGGACAGAAAGAGGCTTGTCCTCTCTCTTCTATCTTGTTGCTTTGCTGTCTTCCACTGCCATGACTGCTGCCCCTCTGCCATGTGCCACCCTGTCTTAGAGCCAGCTGATTATAGACTGAAACCTCTACAAACTGAGAGTTAAATAAACCTTTCCCCTTTAACTTTGAGTGTCAGGTATTTTGTGTCAGCAACAAGAAAATTATCTAAGGCATAATCTTTTGTGCTATCTTCACTCAACAATCAAGAAGACCTGCTGATAAAAATCTAACTTTAAAATATTATAAAAGTAATTAAAATTGTATTGAAATCCTACTATAGATGTTGCCCATAGTTGATTTTTTTCCTCTCAAAAGGCACTGTTTTGTAACCTTTTAAGAAAATGTGTTCATAGCATCCTCTCTAATGCCAAAACCAAATACTTTCTTGTGTTACTACAATGCCTTCCTTTTATTATAATATTCATGTCAATGTCTCTTCAAGCTGATGAATGTAGGATCCTAAGTAAAGATTGTCACCCAAAGACCAAGGTCATGTTCCACAGTGACAAAGAATGAAAATGGATGGAGTGTCTTAGTTACTTTTCTTGTTACTGAGACAAAATACCTAACTCCCAAAGTAAAAAGAGGAAAGATTTATTTTAGTTCACAATTTGTAGAGGTTTCAGTCCATAGTCAGTTGGCTCTAAAGGAGGGTGGCATGGCAAAGCAGAGCAGGCAGTAGGCAGCCAGCAGTGAAATAGCAAGTAGCAAACCACAGAAGCAGCCCCCTTTCTGTCCCTGACATTTTATCCAGGGTACTGGTAACTCTCATGCCCAGGGTGGGGTACCGTTAATCTTAGTATCATACCATTAAACCCAGCATCACATCCTTTTGTTTTGTTTTGTTTTGTTTTGTTTGAGACTGAATTTTACTTTGTAATTCAGTCTGGCCTTGAAGCCATAGTCTATTCTGGCCTTGAACTTGCAGCAATCCTCCTGCCTCAGCCTTCTGAGTGCTGAGATTACAGGTATGTACCACTATGCCCAGCTGGCATCACATCCCTAATCCCAGCATGACATGCCCTCGATCCAGCCACCTCTGAAAAGCCCCATCTATGACCTCATGATGCTTTGGGGGAACATCTAGGTAAAAGCCATAGCAAGCAGTTAGGGTACAGGTAAATTTGTTTAAAAGCTATGCAGGCAAGGAAGTAGAACTCCTGGAAGCTGGGAGAGGGTCCTGAGCAGGGTACCCACAAATGCTTGTTGTCTAGGCTTTTTTAAGGAGTTTAGAAAGGGGCTTGGGCCATTATGTAAATGATATGATCTCTAATCTCTACCCTATAGGGACTACATACTTTTCAGGGTCCCGTCTGTGAAGTGTTCACACATCTTTGGATGGTGGCAACATCCAAAGTTTGAGTCAAGAATGTGTATCCAGGACTTGGCTCCTTTACTTCAATAACTGTTGGGGTAAACAGGATCACTGTTTGTGGTACCTCCAAGATTGGTTCTCAGGTGACCCTTTCCCCCCCAAGTTCCTGAAGGATAGGAAGGCCAAGTACAGCTGCAAAATGTCAGATGGTAGTTTTTCAGGATCTGGAGAGCAAAGGAATCCCAGTTGTTGAGAATGTATACCAAAGGGATAATAGGAGTTGAAATCAAGCTTCCCGTTAAAAATGTCAGAGGAAGTGAAGATGTCCCTTGCTTTTGCTACTGAAGCATTCAAGTCATCCCTTGACTGCCTGTGAGGTCCTAGTTGCTACAAATTGCAAGCTAGGATCAAGAGTGCATGAGACTACTAGTTGCCCTGACTGTCATGCCATTTGCCCTCTCTGAAGCCCTTAGGTTGTGACCAGAAGTTGGACTGCCTTTATCCCCCAAAACTGAAAAACTCTATAAGCTAAACTGCAGGTCAAGTTGTACCTCTATTATATGCAGAAAGGCAATCAAGACTAAAGTGAGGCAGAGTTCCAGCACACTAAGAAGGGTAAAGTAGTCATTTAAGTATTTTCTTTAGGCCATATTTCCCATCAAAGCCCAACTCAAGCTTATGAATGTAGGTCCTAAGTAAAGATTGTTACCCAAAGACCAAGGTCATGTTCTGCAGTGACAAAGAATGAAAATGGATGGAGTGTCAGACCTACCCCTTGGTCTTTGGGTAACAATCTTAAGTCCTACATTCATAAGCTTGAAGAGACATTGACATGAATATTATAATAAAATGGGATCATAATATTATAATAAAACTAGACCTAGGTGTCTATCTGGCTGTCACCAACATGTGTTCTCTTATGTCATCCTCATCTAAGAAGAATGAAAAATCCTACTTGCCTGCAGTGTCCTTTGTCCTTGCATCCCCAGCACTGGAGACAATAAAGAATGGCCAGAGAGGAAGTTGGGACCTGGAGAGAAGTGATTGATGATCCAAGAGTCAGTATTGTAGCTTTTGTTTTTTAGCCACCTTTGAGCAATAAGGAGGTTTAGAATAAATTTCATGTTTTCATGAGCCCAAGAGAGCCTATATTGCTCCATTCCATGACCAAGTTTTCCCTTCACGGGAATCTAAATTGCTGGATGTGCTAATGGCATTTAACTATTTGATCCATGCCTTTAAAAGTGTAGCCAGACAATAAAGAGGAAACGACAAGATGTGGGGTCTTTCTTACCTCCTGGCATGGTTTGCCAAGAAAGGAAATCATGATAGAGGAAGCAGATTCATTCCTTCTAATACCTGCAGTGAGTTAAAGGAGTGCTATGTCCAACGATCATTGACTGTGAAAAGCCAAGAGCACCAAGGGCAGGGATTGCTCCCTTGCCAGAGGAAATATCTAATTGGAAAGGAGAACTGAGGTGAGACTGGACAAAGTGAAGGTAAAGAATATAAGAGAGCATAGACTTTACTCGCCTCCTCTCAGGATATCAGACAAGACCCCAAACATGTCACCAGAATGCTGGGGTCATAATCCACTTTGATAAAGAATGAAACCGTGGATAGAGGAGATATGCTGCAAGCAAATTTGTGTAAAAGATATAAAGGCAAGGAAGTAGAACTCCCACTAGCCAGGAGGGGGTCCTGAGCAGGATACCCAAAAAGCTCTTTGCCTAGAGATTTTAAAGAGCTTTAAAAGGGAACACAGGCTGTTGTGTAAGCAATATACTCTACCTATAGAATCTACATACTTTTCAGGGTCCAATCTATGCAGTGTTCACACAGTCCCCATGAAGGTCTGTGCATACTTGAGTCAGTGGCCTGTCTGATCATGCTCTGGGAGGGTCCAAGACCATTTCAAACACCTGCCAGTTGTGTTGGTTATGTTTTTTTATTTTTTTGAGATGGAGTTTCACTGTGTAGTTCAGACTTCCCTCAAACTCATAGTGAACCTTCTACCTCAACCTCCTGTGTGCTGGGATTACAGGAGTGCACCACCATACCTGACTACCTGGAAGATGTTTTTGTAAGATCTCTGGAAGGTGGTGACTTTGCTGACTCCACCTTAGGCTCCCATCTCTATTTTGGGACCATTGTCCTTACTGCTTAACATAACCTTAACTCCCATTTTTCTAACTCCAGTCTCAATATTATTACTTTAGGGTGGTAGCCTTTGAGACTGTTGGTGTCGTGACTTTTTTGTGATAATCTCTTAACATGTATGGTTATTTCTCTGTATTCTGTAGGTTAGGAATTGATGAACTTTGTAAAGGGCCAAAAAGTAAATATTTTATGCTTTGAGGACCCTGTGGTCTCTGTATCTCAATTCTGCTACTGTGAAAAGCAGCCATGAACAACCCAGAAATGAATGAAATGGCTGTGTTCCTCTAAAATTTTATACACAGAAACAGGTTTGGGCTGGAATTGGCCTGGGCTGAAGTTTGTTTAGGGTATAAACATCATCCAAAGCCAATATGCAACTTGTTATAGCCAAGTACTTATATAGTCCAATAATATGGTATTTAATGTTACTAATACTGAATAATAAAGTGTTCAGTACTGAATAATAAATTTTCCTGTATCAGAAATTTGGGGTACACACATGCTGCGGCTCTATATGACTCACTGATGTACAAAAGAAATTTCTAATTTATAGAAAATATAAATAAGACATTTATTCAACATAGCTTTTAGAAATGTTTCATTAATTAGAATATCACTGTAGTTGATATAGTGTAGTTTAGTAAGAAATGTAAAATTCAGACTATACATTCCCTATTTTCCATTGATTTGTGGTGAACCTTAAATCAGTGGAAAATAGGTAATGTATATATAGTCTGAATTTTACATTTTGTTCTATGACTAAAATTGATGTAGTTTGCCATGTTGTGTATATTTAGATCATTTCCTTTGAGTTAAAGCAGAATCCGTGTCGGGCCTGGTGGTGCACACCTGTAATCCCAGCACTTGGGAGGCTAAGACAGGAGCATCATTGCAAGTTCAAGACCAGCCTGGGCTACAAAGTGAGCTCAAGGCCAGCCTGAAAAAGACAAGGGCTGGGGATTTAGCTCAGCAGCCTAAACACCTGCCTGGCAAGCATGAGGTCATGAGTTTGATCCCTGGTGTCACACAAAAAAAACAGAACCCATGAAGGATGTCCTAATGATCAACTAGGATTTAAGCAAAGGCACTGTCATTAAATAGAACTTACAAAATCTGTGAGCCCTTTTCTTCATGGGCTTATCATTCACATTAAACAAATCTATTTTAAACAGTAGAAATAGGATCAAAAAGAAAATTATAGTAGGCACTCTCTTCTGCTCTCTCTGGTCCAGCAGTGACGAACCTTCGGCACATGCGCCATAGTGGGCTGTTCATATCACTGAAAGTGCTAAAAGGTTCACCATCACTGCTCTAGTCTCTTCCTACTCAGTGTTTGCTGTCAAAGAGAACTAATATTTATGTCTTATTGAGAGAACTTTCTAGCTGCTTCTTGGGATAAGTGAAAATAGAAAAACCACTTCTGAACAGACCATTCTTATTTTGTGAAGAATAATTTGAGAACTTCCCTTTAATCCTGTAAAGGCAGCTCTGCGTAGACCACATTGTCCTGAGAGATGGACCTTAATGTGAACTGTAATTTTATTGTGTAATTAACAATAGCAACTTTATGACACAGGTTTCGCTATGCAAAGTCCTTTGTGGGAGGGAGCTGATTAGATTTTTGCAAGAGGAGCCCCTAAATACTAGTCGGAAGTATATATCACTCTTCCATTCAGTCCTCACAACCCTGCAAAGGAAGTATAAAGGCTGAGATCCAATGAGACTGAGTGATTTATCCAAGGCCACAAAGCTCCAAAGTTGCTGGCCTTGGGGTCAAGCCTGTGGACTGGCCCGAGATCCATACGCTCCCATCTCACCAGACTGAATGAAGATGACTTCCTAGAAACTGTAACTCTGACAGCAAGAACAGCAGGAGCACCGGGCTGTGCCATCGACACGTAAGATGATGAACAAGTCATATGGTCGCTCCACGTCTTAGGCATTAATCAGTGGTTTGAATTAATCAGAACTTGGATCAAAGTTTGCTCTTATCGATCATAAAATTAGGAAGAGAAGGACATACTGTTCTCATAAAGCTACATCTCACTGTATTTAAAGAACTATCCTTTGATCTAAGGTTATGTTCTTCTAACATGTTTTGCTGTTAACAGTGTTCCTAAGAAGTAGATAGTAAATTACTTTTCAATATTCTCTTGAGTAACTGTTTGTGTCCCAATCAAGTTCTAAAACAGTGTTCTCAAAGCATTTTGAAAGTAACGTGGGACTATGTGATCCATGCTCTTTGAATTTACAGTAAGACTATTCATGGCAATACATCAAGCAGTGCTATATTTAAAGTTTCCCGGAATACCTGAGTGTCTGAATTTGAAATATTTATCACAAAATAAATGTCTTACTTCATTTTGTGTTGCTGTAACAGAATACCTGAGATTGAATAACTGATAAAGAACAGAGATTTGTTTCTGGGAAGTCCAACATTGAGGCATCCCCATCTGGTTAGGGTCTTCTTGCTACATTATTCCATGTTGGAAGGCAAAGGGCAAGAAAAAGAGAGAGCTGAACTCATTTGCATAAAAAACCCACTCCCCGAATTACTAATGCACTCCTGCAAGAACTGTGTTAATCCATCCATAAGGGGGGCCCTCATGACTTAATCACTTCATAAGGGTCCCACTTCTCAACACTTGCCTTAATGAATAGTTTCTGGCTCACAATCTTTGAGGAAACCACAATGATGATGTGGTATTGAGATGTTGCATGATGTTTTTCAATAGAACTTTGTGAAAGACTAGACATTATATGTCATTGTTTCTTTTATGATCCTGAATTCTTTGACAACAAATCTTTTTTTTTTTTTCTTTTTTCTTTCTGACAGAATTTCACTATGTAGTTCAGGCTGGTCTTGTACTTGAGGTCCTCCTGCATCAGCCTCCCAAGTGCTGGGATTTCAGGCATCTACTGCCATATTCATTAGGATGACTGCTGTAAAAGAAACAGAAAATAGCAAGTGTAGGTAAGGATGTGGAGAAATTGGAACCTGTCTACAATGTTGATGAATAGTAAAATGATGCAACTGCTATGGGGAAAACACTATGAATGTGCCTGAAAAATTAAAAATAGAACTATCATGATTGATCCAGGAATCCTACTGTAATCTCACTATAGGACATATATCCAGGGAATTGAAAACAAGGACTCGAAGAGATTTTCATATCAATATTCAATAGTTGTTATGGTTTGTATCTAGATGCCCACCCAAAGCCTCATTAGCTCATAGGTGGGGCTTTTAGGAGTGATTGGATCATTGTGTGATATTGAATTAGTCCACTGATGGGTTTAGCATAGTTCTGGGTGAGGATGATGGACTTATTGAAGAGGAAAGACCCATCCTGGGTGTGGATGGCACCAACCAATAGTCTCATAGCTTGGATAGAATAAAAAGGAAAAGAAAGAAGTCTAGCTTCTTACTGCCTGCCATGCCATGAGCTGTTTCTCTTCTGCCATTACTCCCTGTCTTGGAGCCAGTAGACTATGGACTGAAACCTCTGCAAACTGAGCTAAAATAAACCTTTCCTTCTTTAAGTTGTGGGTGTCAGGTATTTTGTTCCACCAACGAGAAAGTAAGACAGCAGTATTATGCACAATAGCCAAAAGATGTAAGCAAAGTACGTGGCAGATGAATGGGTGAAATGTAGTATATACCTACCATAGAGTATTATTCAGCCTTAAAAAGTAAGGAAATTCTATTATGCTATGACATGGCTGAAATTTGAGGACATCATGCTAAGTGGAATAAGTCAGTCTCAGAGAGACAAGTACTATATGATTCTACTTAAGTGAAATATTGTAATATCTACAGTGGTCAAACATATAGAAATGAATAAGAATAGTGGTTGTTAAAAGTCAGGGAAAGAAGGAAAAGAGGGGTGATTTAATGGGCAAATAGTTTCAGGTTTGCAAGATCAAAATTCTGGAGATCAGTTACACAACGAAGTAAATAATACTAATGAACTAGTACTTTAAAATGTCTAAAATGGTAAATTTTATATCAATAAATATACAAAATAGATTAATTGCATTAGTAGTCCAATTAACATTCTCTTGTATCCATGTTCTTTGCCCCATAACTTCTTAGTCTGATCACACTGACTCTGAGCACGTAAAATACAGTCAAAACATGCTATATGACTTCTGGGACTAGGTCACAAAAACAATGAATCTCAATCTCTCTCTGTCTCTTTCTTTCTCTGTCTCTCCCTGTCCTCTCTCTCTCTTTCTCCTTTCATACTCTTGATTGCATCCAGGGCCTTCTCACTGAGCTACATCCCCAGCCCTTTCTTATTTTTGGGGACTGGGTCTCACTAAATTGCCAAGTTGCCGAGGCTGGGCTCAAACTTGCAGTCCTCCTCCCTCACCCGCCCAGAGTGCTGGGCTTACAGGTATGAGCCACCTTGCTTTTTCTCTTAATTGGGATACACACTTGAGTCCAGAGTAACCAACCTAAGATAGTATATTGAAGAGATCCATAAGAGAACTAAAGATTCCAGCTGGCTACTAGCATCAGCTTCATTAGGGAAGGTAAATGGATAGCAAGCAAGCACATGAAAAGGTCGTCAGTATTATTAGTCACTAAGCAAGTATAAACTGAAGCCGTAATGTGATGCTGCTACCCACCCAGGAGAATCATCAAAGTTAAGCAGACTTAACAGCAAATACTGGCAAAAACAGGAGAACTCATATCCTACTCGAGGCAATGCCAAGTGGCACAACCACTTTCTCAGACAGTTTCACAATTTCTTAAAGTTAAAAAGATGCACTTAGCATATCATCTGGCCATTCCATTGATAGGCATTTATTGAAGAGAAAAAGTAGCTATATCCTTTCAAAGACACATAGAGCAACTTTATAGATAACATTCACAGACTTGGGGAAAACACTAAGTGTGCACTTATAGCCTGTGGTATATCCTTAAAATGGAATGCTACTCAGCAATAAAAAAGAATGAACTGAACAGGATACCTCTACATTCCTGTCATAATGGCTAATAGTCAAAATACTGGCAAAACTAAATTAGTCTCATGATTCAGCTATTATTCCCCTTGATATTTACCCAAATGAGTTGAAAACTTAGGTCCACACAAATACTTGCACACAGATGTTTATGGCAGCTTTCTCCATAACTGCCAACACTTAGAAGTAACCACGATGGACTTCAATCGATGAATAAACTGTCATTCATCCATGAGATGTCATATCATTCAGCAATAAAAGCAAATGAGCTATCACACCACTAAAAGACATGAAGGAACCTTAAGTACATGTTACTAAATGACAGATGTCAGCCAGAAAGGGCTAATACTATACTATTCCAACTATGTAGCATTCTAGAAAAGGTAAAACTATAGATAGTAAAAAGATCGGTGTTTACCAGGAGGGTAAGGGGAGGGAGGGAGAAGCAATGAATAAGTGAAGTAGAGAATTTTTAGAGAGGTAAAAGTATTCTGTGTGATGCTGTGTTGGCGTGGTATTTGTTGTAAATGATATCTGTCACTGTACATTTGTCAAAACCCATAGAATGTACAGCACAGAGAATAAACTATAGACGATATAATATATGTAAGTCTTTACCACGTAAGCATTGATTGTTACTGTGTAAGTAGTTAAGGTACAGAATAATGTATTGTAAAACATGGACTTTAGTTAATAGCAGTGTATGGATATTGGTTCATCATTATGCATCAAATGTTCCACGAGAATGTAAAAAGCTAATAATAAACAGGAGAAGTTGGGAGAAAGCAGGTATTCAGGAACTCTGTTTTTTGCTTTTTTTTTTTTTTTTGGTAAACCCGGAACTCCTCTTTCAAAAAAAATTTATTAGTTAACAAAAAGAAAAAACTAACATTACACACGGTAAGATAGATAAATCTCAAATATATGTGCTGAGTAAAAGAAACCAGATCGTAAAGCAATATATACTGTATGGATGATTCCATTTCTATAAAATTCTAGAAAATACACATGAATCTTTATCAACAGAAGGCAGACAAGTGTTGAGGATGGGGTGGAGGTGGTGCACGGCTGGGAGAGGTTCCAGAGGGGAAGGAAGAGCCTCATTTTGGCCGTGGCAGTGACTTTACTGATGTACATACATGTGAAAATGTGTCAGCTTGTGCATTTTAAATGTGCACAATCTGTTATTTGTCAATTACCCTTCAACAAAGCTGTTTCTTTTTCTTTTCTTTTTTTTTTTTTTTTTTTTGCGGCACCGGGGATTGAACTCACGACCTTGCACTTGCCGGGCAGGCGCTTAGACCGCTGAGCTAGATCCCCAGCCCTAACAAAGCTGTTTCTGAGATGTTGAAACCAAAAGTACCCCAGCCATTTGTTTCACGCTCTGACAACTGTTGACCAGGCCCTTTGCGGGTGTGGACTGGGCTCGCTTGGGCCTCTGTGGTCACGGGGCACTTTGGGAGGGGCTGGTTGTTCTAGAACTCAGCACTGTGCCCCAGGTCTGTATCTGTCCCCCACCCTCCAGCAAGCCACATGCTAATGGTAGGGGTTCCAATTTAAGAACAAAAATGCACACCATTTTTTTGTTTGTTTGTTTTTGAGACAGTTTTGTTATGTAGTTCAGGCTTGCCTTGAACTGCCTGTGCAGCACAGGAATCACAGGCATGTGGCACCATGCCTGTCTAATTTTTAAAAATTCTCTATGTGCCCAGTGTGATGGTGCATGCTTATAATCCCAGCTCTTGGAGGCTGAGGCAACTTCACTGCAGAGAAGCCGTTAATGGTTTTGTTGTTGCAGCTAATGCGTTGCATACCTTAATAATGTTTTAATTTGTATTTCTTAATCCTTAATTTCTTAATCGGGAAGTATTTTTTATGTATGACATTGTATGTTACTTTCTCATATATAATTTGGCGATCTCTTTTTGCCTCATTGAATGCCCTTGACTATATTGATT
This sequence comes from Cuniculus paca, assembly GCA_004365215.1. NCBI lineage: Eukaryota > Metazoa > Chordata > Mammalia > Rodentia > Cuniculidae > Cuniculus > Cuniculus paca. The sequence goes on from RJWT010002195.1 coordinate 14,830, forward strand.
TTATATTTGAATTAATTCTTTAGAAAGGAATAGTAAGGTTTTTGTACTGACATTTGTTACATTTTCATGCTCTGTTTATATTTCTTTTGTTATATTCAGTTACCAAACTGTTTTAAAATAGTTTAACTTTTAACAAAATATTTTAAAACATTGTCCCCTTGATTGCAGTGGTTACAGAAGTTTAACTTCTTTTTGTAGTTAGTAGGTATCTATTTTTTTTTTGTTTCCTTGTAAGAACTGTTTTTGCTTTATTTTGTGGTGCTGGGATTGAATCTAAGGCTATAAACGTTCTAGGCAAGTACTCTATCACTGAGCCACATGGCCAGCCCCTTGAAACTGTTCTTAAATTACTTTATTCTAGACTATATGTGTGTTGTTAGCCCTACTACCAAATTAAATTTGACAGCTGTAGCAAGAGATATTGAGAGAAGCTGGCAGATTTGTCTGAGATCACTTAGAGGGCAAATGTGGAGGCAGGGCTTGAATATCACTTCCTCTGATTTAAATGTTCCCATTAAACTGTACCATATCAAGAACACATGGCTAATAGAAGTGATAGAAATCTACACTTTGTGCAGAATGTACTTTCCACTTCCAGTCTCCCTTCACTTATTTTTCTTCTAAAGCATTAGGTTAGGTTTATTAATTTTGAAATAATCATTCTCTTTTATTCATTTGATAATGTACCAGGCAGTGGGCTAGATAGCCGAGAACGTACAGAAGACACTGCACATCCTGCACTCTGCTTGCAGCCTGCGTGACCCAGTTTATATGCAGGTAAGTGCAATATAGGAAATGCTTTTTCGTTTTAAATACTGACAAACCTGACATTTTACGTGCCACTTGTACTTTGGTAGGTTTGCTATTGAGTGGAAATCCTATGATGTGATGGCTTTGAAATTCATTGTATTAATTTTCATTGATTGCTTTCTATATATTTGTTTAATTACAGGATATCTCTGGTTCCTGTCCTGTCATCTACTTTCTAGAAAGTTCATTCTTCTTTTATTTATTTATTTATTTATTTATTTATTTATTTATTTATCTTTTTAGCCTGATTGTATAGTTCACATGGGATTTGAATTTACTGAGCTGGTTTCTCTTTATTATCTCTGATTATTCATTCTAATTATCCAAGTTTTTGTCCCATGTTCATATTTACAAGTTTTTTCAGTACCGTATTCCGTACTCTAGAAATCAGTATTTCCTTTAAATCTCTTTGGAAGTCACAGTGATACCTTTGCACTTGGAATTCTTAGATTTGTGGCCATTTTCTCCAGATTACTGCCAACTTCCTCTTCTCTTCCACTGTTCCAGTACTTGTTAATTAAATATGTACTTTCTTTCTTTTGTTTGGACACTAACATGGGTTTTTGTGAACGTGGAGAGGCTATTTTTCGGAAGAATCCTCTTTTGCTGAAATCTACCTAGGAATTTCTAGACAGACTCCCAATTCAGGACTCTCTAAATGATTATTTTCTAAATAAAGAGAAATATACATTTATTATATAAAAATTAGAAAAATTCAAAAAAATTAAAGAACAAAATGAATATCATCCTTAATCCTAGAACCCTTAGAAATAAGCATTCCAAACTGTTTCCTAGTAAGACTTCACAAATATATGTGAGTTTTTTTTACATAATTAGGACAATTTATTTATGGCATGCATTTTTCCGTTCAAAAAATATATGAATTTTTTCCATGTCATTAAAAATCTTTGGAAGTCTGATCAGTGGCTAACATTCTATCACATGAATGTGTAATAATCTAGCTAATTTTTTTGTTTTTGAAGGAGTTATAATCAAGATATATCATGTACAGGTACAAATTCCGTATGAATGTTATCATTATGTATGTCTAAAGTGGACTAACAAAATTAATTTTAAACATAAAATAAAGGAGTTATAATTAATTGCCAGTAATACAACCATTTTATTTAGCTAATGTTGTTTCATTGAATGCTTGAGTGTTTCCAACGTTTGCTATTTTATAAATAACACTGTAATTAATGTATTTTTAGACACAAAGTTTTGTCCCTGCCTCAGATTATTTCCTTAAACTTAATTTTTTAAAAAGCGGAATTATTAAGCCGGGCGTGGTGGCTCACACCTGTAATCCCAGCACTCGAGAGGCTGAGACAGGCAGATCGTTGTGAGTTCGAGACCAGCCTGGGCTACAAAGTGAGCTCAAGGCCAGCCTGAACGGCATAGTGAGACACTGTCTCAAAAACACCAGGGCTGGGGTTCTAGCTTAGTGGTCTAAGTGCCTGCCTGGCAAGTGCAAGGTCGTGAGTTCAATCCCTGGTGCTGCAAAAAAAAAAAAAAAAAAAAGTGGAATCATTGAATTTAACGATATGGACATTCCCTCCTCCCTTTCTCTTTATTACAAAATTATACATGCTGAAAGGAAATAAAAAATCCAACCAGGGTAAAGTCAAAAGTCAAAGTCCTGGGTTCCTCACCCTGCCTTCTTATTCTCAGCCTGCAGTCAGCTACTAGCTGAATTTTTTTTTTTTTTCCTGCACCGGGGATTGAACTCACAACCTTGCGCTTGCCAGGCATGCGCTTAGGCCGCTGAGCTAGATCTCCAGGCTAGCTGAAAATTTATCCTGCATGTTTCACTGTGTTTGCCATGTTCTTCATGTAACTCTGATTATCTTATTCTTACTCCTCTTTTCCAGGTCACAATATAGTTTGGGCATTTTTCATTTTCAGCCCAGATAAGTGAACCCATTCTTTTAGGAGCTCTGTGTGGCTCCTTTGTATGGGTGTTCTGTAATTTACCTGATTCCTCATGATGCCTCTAAACATCTTGGTATGCATATCTTGTTGACTATATCACCACGATAAGTTTTTAACAGTGTAATTTTGGAGTCAAAACTTACACAGTTCTAGATATAGATATAGATATAGATATAGATTATAGATATAGATACATAGAGATATATCTCCAAATTGTTCTATGCAAAAGTTGCCCTAGTGTACACTCCCATCATGAGTTTGGGGCAGTGTTGGTTCCTTACATATTTTCTGGTTCTGGGTATTATCAAACTTTCTCATTTAGACCAAAATGATATTTTTTAAAATTAAAAGGTGTTTAACTACCTTTTAATTTATTTATGAGTGGAATTTGCATTTTTTGTTTATTAACCACTTGTATTTTTTCTTGTCAGTGGTCTGTTTATATCCTTTGTTCTTTTTCCTACTTTTCTCTGTTTGTTTATTTATTTATTTATTTATGTATGTATTTGGTCTTTTTGAGACAGGATCTCGATATGCAGTTCGGGCTGGCCTTGAGCTCACTTTGTAGCCCAGGTTGGTCTTGAACTCACAACAATCCTCCTGCCACAGCCTCCCAAGTGCTGAGATTACAGACATGTGCCACCAGGCCCATCTGTGTTAATTTGTAAAGCAGATTTCTATATTATAAAATTTACCTTGTCAGCTGTGTTACAAGTATTTTCCTCTAGTTTGTCATTTACCTTTTTTCTATATAGATTTTTCTGTTCGTTTTGTTTTGTTTTGTTTTTCTTTGTTTTGTGGTGCTGAGGATGGAATCCAGAATCTTTACACTGAGTTACATCCCCAGTCCTTTTCATTTTTTGAGACAGGATCTCCCTAAGTCACTAAGTTGGCCAGGCTCTGCTTGAACTTAGGACCCTTCTACCTCTACCTCCAAAGCCCTGGGATTACAGACATACACTGACATACTCTTTTGACAGTTTTTTGGTTTTTGATTTTTGGGAGTTTGTTTGTTTTTATTTTAAATCTGATTCACAAATGAGTGTGGTGGCACAAGTGGGCAATCTCAGCACTCAGGAGCCTGAGGCAGGAAGGTTTCTTTGAGTTTGACGCCAGCCTAGGCTACGTAGGAGTTTGAGACCAGCCTAAACTATGTGCATAGCAAGACCCTGTCTAAAAAAAACCCAAACCCATAACAAAACAAATGTGATTTACACAGAACTTGTTTTCGGTTTAAGGAATAAAGTAAGTTACAGAGCTTTATTTATTCTTTTTTTTTTTTCAAATAGCTGGCTAGCTGTCCAGTATCATTTACTAAATAATCTTCATTCTCTCAGATTTGGTTTTGTTTTTCATTTTTTTCTTTTTTGAGATAGGGTCACACTATATAGTTCAGGCCGACCCGGACCCACTATGTACCCCAAGTTGGCCTTGAACTCACAGCAATTCTGCCTCAGCCTCCTGAGTGCTAGAATTGCAGGCATGCACTACCACACCTGGACATTTGCTCAGATTTGAAATGTTGCTTTTCTATATTTTAAATTGTTGTATACTTCCTTATACTGGAAGCTAATTTTTCATGACTCCAATCTGTTTAATTGTTTACCTCTTTTTCTTTAGTCTCAATTCTATTTTTCTGGAGTTTTTGTTTTAAAGTCTAGTAGAGCTATCCTCACTTTATTGCCTGGAAAAATGTTAAAGATCATGATATAAAATACAAAAATGATTATGTCAATATATGTTAGACCTTCACCAGCACTACTTTACCTCAGGTTGGCCTTGAACTCATGATTTTCCTGCCACAGCCTCCCCAAAGCTTGGACTACAGATGTGCATCACCACTCCCAGCCAATTCTAAAAATTCTTTGCCAATGTCATTGAAAATGCTTGTCTGTTTCTCCAATATAAGTGAATTGTTCTGTATGAAATGTTTGTTTACATTTTTTCCAAATTTCCAATTGATGTCCATAGTTTTAAATTGACATGAATTTCCATATATGTATATATAATGTTTAATGTTACCCCAGTCCTAACTTTTTCATCTCCGGCCCTAACTTTTTCATTGTATGAAAATAAGACATGCCATTAAATTAATAGATGCTGGAATATCAGATATTTTAGAATTTTTTTGGTAGCCCTCTTCACCTGTTTTTTTTTTTAACTTGTAATTATTGTGGAATTATTTATTGCTTTTGTCCAACAAATAATTCATGGCAACATTTATAAAACAAAAGTTTAACTACATATAAATAAGTTGAAATAAATTAGTTATTGACATGAAACATTTTCTAAACTAAAGTGCTTTTTCCTTAGGATTATCTAAGAATAATCAGATATTTGTCTGATATTCCTATTTTCCTGCATATTTAAATACAGTAATGAGCTGATACTGGAATTACAAGTACTAAATTTAGTTTTGAATGGTTTGAGGGGAAACTGGTTTTCAGAAAATCTGAAACTGTATTCTAGCTCCTTTTGTAGTCAGAAAATTATTTTTCCTTTTGATTTTTTGTCTTTTGCCACAACTGCCATGAATTTTATGTTTGAAAGAACTAGTAAGGAATGTATTTTTTCAACCATGAGTAAGGATGAAAATCAAAGGTTTTGAATTGTGTAAATATACAGCTATTCAGTTTTAGACGATTTTTGTGCAATTTTGTTTTGCGTACATGTTGCTTATGTATACTTACAAATAGTAAAGCATACATAAATGTAGTTTGTGATTATTTTAACTTTATATCATGTCTCTGAATTTCATCTGGATACCATACTAATTCAATCACTTACCAGAAATATTAAGCCATTTTGAAATTTGCCTCTTTTTTCTTAGTGGCCCCTTTTTAGTTTTCAGCATTTAGAAACAAAAGGTAACTGTTTAAACCTAATGCCAATATCCTCATCTCCTTGTTCCAGGTATATAATTAGTGGTAGTAGGATATAAATAATGTTAAGATGTTTTACCAGTTTCATACATCATGGGTATTTACCTTTTATTTGAACTCCAGTGAAAGTGACATTTTAACTGAAGTTGAATGAATTCTGCCCAGGTACCAGTCAAATCATGTCTTAAAAGATGTTTATGTCCCAGTCTAGGCAATCTTTTAAATTGGGGGTTAATTTTACATATGCTGTTTCCATTTGTTTCCTTACTCTATTGAGTTGTTCTTGTCACATCTAAGCTTTGTCATGTCTGTATTTTTCTAACAATAAATCTGTGTTGTAAAAAATGTGAAACAAAAAAAATGCTAAAGACAGATTCTTTGACTGTGTGTGTGTTATCCAGGGTCCTCCCAGTGAGCCCCATCCCCAGCTTTTTTTTTTTTTTTTTTTTTTGTGGCACCAGGGATTGAACTCATGACCTTGCGCTTGCCAGGCAGGCGCTTCAGTCACTGAGCTAGACCCCCGGCCCTTGTGTTTTTGAGACAGGGTCTTACTATGCCATTCAGGCTGGCCTTGAGCTCACTTTGTAGCCCAGGCTGGTCTCGAACTCACAACGATCCGCCTGTCTCAGCCTCCTGAATGCTAGGATTACAGGCGTGAGCCACCACGCCCGGCTACCCCCAGCCCTTTTTTTAATTTTTAATTTTGAGACAGGTCTTGCTAAATCTTTAGGTTGAGTATGCTGGCTCAAACTTGCAGTCCCCTCCTGCTTCAGCCTCCCAGAGTGCTGGGACTACAGGCATGTGCCACTGTGCCTAGCTTTTTTGACATACTTATTTTTAATTATATAAATACATGCTACTATTACAGGCAAGTCAAGTTCTCTCAATTGATTTTCTGCTATCTCTTGAGTCATACCTTTTAGACATTATGTACTGTTTGGACTTCATATCACAGCTGTGGGGAATTTTAGTCTTTTTCTACTCCATTTTATTTCTCATATAGTTACAGCATAATCTTTGTTTAAATGATTGAGTTGATATTTTCATTAAAATTTTCAAAGCTGATCATTGATAAACCAAGTATAGTCCTCTAATGGTATTGGGTTGAATCTCTTGATATTGTCTATATCCATCTACTCTGACTTGTGAACATACCAGTTTCTTATCATTTAACCTAACTGAATTAATCAGCTTTCCTGTAGCTGAGACAAATAGCTGACACCCTCAATTTAAAGCAAGAGAGGTTTTGTTGGCTCATAGTTACAGAGAATTCAGTTCATGGTTGGCTAACTCAGTAGCAGAAACATGGTGGAAGGGTGTGGCAGGAGAAAGCTGCTCACCTTATATTGTCTGGGAAGCTGAACAAAAGAACCAGGCCAAAGAAGAAAGAAAGGGAGCAGAACCATATAGAGTACCCAAAATCATACTCCATGACCCACCCAGACACCAGAAGTGTGCTTTACTAATCTGATAGGCATTTCCTAATCCAAGTAAATTGACATTTCATGGTTAACTGGTATACTAACTTTTAATGTAAGTTTTATTTATCTTGGAGTTAATAACTGATTCATTAAAAAAATTTGCATGAGTTTCTTGGATTCTTCAGTTAAAACTTACTGCATCTTGGGCCAGGGATATAGCTCAGCGGTACAAGTGCCTGCATGGTAAGCCCAAGGTTGTGAGTTTGATCCCTGGCACAAAAAAAAAAAAAAAATTGCCTTACCTTTCAGCAGCTTCACAAAATGTTCCTAAAAATTGCTGTCTATTCTTTGGCATATTTATCGCAAATGTATTTCCCAATGTTCTTCAATTAAATTTCCCTATGTTCTTCAATTAATATGTTTTGTGATATTGTAAATACAAAAAAAATCCTAATGAAACAAAAAAAGAACTCCCCCAAAAAGAAATCTTATTTATAATTTATTTTATTATTAAATGAATACCCTTCTACCAAAGACTAGATAATTATTCAAAACTGTTTTTCAAGAGCTTCAGGTTTGCATGTTTTGGAAATGCAAACTGTTACTGTTATTTTAAATAAAATGTAGAAAAGATGAAAAGGAATGTTTCTGTCAGGAAGACGTGCTATGATGAGGAGTTTTTGCTGCATTTTTATCATTATACATTTAGATTTTAAAGTTTCATTATTAAAATATTTTTATAATTTAAAATTATTTTAAACTGTAGGTATTTTTGCACATGACTTTTTTCCCAAATAGTAACTGAATGTCAAGAATTAACTTCAGTTGTGAAAATTACCCTTATGTGTTTGAAATATAAAGCATTATTGTGATGTGAGAGTTCAATTTTTTTGATTTTTAAAATGGTCAAAATGTATAATTAATAATGATGATACATACCACTCACTGGATGCATTCAATGAGCCAGATGTGGAGATTTTCTCATTTTAAAAAATAAATTGGACAAGATCAAATAGCTCATTCCTCTGTGCCATGCATTGTTTCTAAGACTCCACAAACAACAATAACAAGAGTGTTAGGGACCCAGGTAACTTTTCTCTTTTAAGGGGGAATCCTCTTTATCAGATGGAATGAGTCACAGGGCTGTATCAAGTGCCACTGATAAAAGGAAATCTTGAATCATCACATTCTTTTAAAGTTGCAGAGTCTTCTAGAAAAGCACTTCCAACCTTAATCCAGTCTCCTCAGCCCTGTGAATGTATGTTGTGCTTGTCAATGATTAAATAAATGTCTGGTGCTTGTATTGAGGACTATTTATCTCTAGCAAAGCACTTAAATTTGCTAAATACAGCCTCCTCTTCTCCCCACCCCACTTTATAGACGTGCTTCTAATAATGGGCAGCCACATCCTTTCCTAAGTAGGGCTAAGCACACTTGGAGTGCTTAGTGGCTGAGCATACATATGGAAGAATCTAGGCTCAGTCTGAACTGAGTTGAAATAAAATAAAATTAACTTCAGTTAACAAAGTGTGGTTCTCAGCCTCTGGACCCTCTTTGTGTGGTTTTATAGGAAGACAGAAGACCTTCAAAACAAAAAGCAAGCTGAATGTGGTGGCACATGCCTGTAATCTCAGCACTCAAGAGGTTGAGGCCGAAGGATCACTGTAAGTTGTAGGCCAACCTGGGCTACAAAAGTGAGTTCAAGACCAGCCTGAACTATATAGCGACACCCTGTCTCAAACAAGAAAAGCAAAAACAAAAACAAAAAGGAAAAGCCTTGCTTCCTCATACAAAAAAAAAAATTTGCACTCTCCATAGTGCAAAATTCAAGATTTTTTTCCTTATACTCAGCTAAAAAGAGAGGTTTAAAGTTTTAAATGTGTCAGTAAAAATAGACTTAACATTTATCACTTTAACCATTTTTAAGCATAGGACTCAATGGTAAATTACATTTACATTGTTATGTAACCACCCCTACTGTCCATCTCCAGAAATTTTTCATCATCCCAAACTGAAATTCTGTACCCACTGAAACATAACACCCCATTACCCACTCCTTTGACCTGTGGCAGCCCCAATGTTCAGGCTCCATAAATTTGACTGCTCTAAGTACCTCACTTAAGTGGACTTAGACAATACTTGTCTTTCTGTGTGGCTTACTTTACTTAGCGTAATGTTCTCGAGTTTCATCTATGATGTAGCACTAAGGTGAATCATATTCCACTGTTTTTTATATTCCACATTTTGTTTATCCACCTATCCAGTGGTGCACATTTGTATACTTTCCGCCTTTTGACTTTTGGGCTAAAAACAATGGTGCACCCAACCAACTAACATCTTCCCTTGGCAATGGAACTCTGCTTCTTCCCACTCCCCTCCTCAGTCAGGGTTGTTTCTGTAGCTACCACCACCTCCTCGTATAAAAAGAAAAATTTTAAAACCCCCTTCACCTTTACCCGTTCTTCCTTGACTGGACTTTGGCCAGCCAGGTTTATTTATAAACCATGCAAAGCTCATTAAAGACAAAGCACTTAGCAAAGCCACCTCTCCACCGTCCTCTCCACAGGAAGCCACTCGGGAGGGCTACTACGGCAAGGAGCCATGACTGAAGACAGAGGCAAGAAAGACTCCATCAGGATGAGCATGAAGGGATGTCAGACAAACAATGGGTTTGTCCAAAATGAAGACATCCCAGAGCTGGGACCAGATTCCAGCAGCTCTGTGGATGACCCGCAGCACCAGGCTGTGAGCATCGCAGGCCCAGAGGTGCCCGCCTGCCAGGGCGTGCGGCCCTACGCGGGGATGCCCAAGGAGGTGCTGTTCCAGTTCTCAGGCCAGGCCCGCTACCGAGTGCCCCGGGAGATCCTCTTCTGGCTCACCATTGTGGCTGTGCTCGTGCTCATCGGGGCCACCGTGGCCATCATTGCCATCTCTCCAAAGTGCCTCGACTGGTGGCAGGCAGGGCCCATGTACCAGATCTACCCAAGGTCTTTCAAGGACAGCGACGAAGATGGGAATGGAGATCTGAAAGGTGGGTACTCCCGGCCAGGTCAGGGAGGGGGCCACAAAGAAGCTGGTTTGTGGCCCTCTCTGCCTTGTAACTGAAATCTGCCTTGGCTTCAGGGTAAGCACATTCCTGTGTGACTGATCTCTCCAGTGTCTCTTTGTTTATAACATTCTAAAAGCCATTCAGCAGAACCCAGCAATTATTCCACAGGATCAAAGGTGATTTGCTGGAGGTCTTTGAGTAAGAAAGTATCATTTAATTTACTGCTCACTAAGTATAGATGCTTGTTTAGTCATCAATTCTCACTTCTTACCCATGGCAGGTTTCCTCTGAAAATCTATCTCCTGCTTTCTGTGCACTTTACAGCTGGGAATCTCAGAGTGACAGCTGAGAACTGCATATGCTATGGTTTGTTTGACAGCCTGGCTAACAGTTTTTAAGTAAAGCATAAATATTTGCAAAGATTTAAGCAGTGTCTTTGAAAGGTGGAGGCTGAATCTTTGACAGTTCTGAGAAATAAAAGGAAAGGGGGAAAAGGGCATAGCGGTGTGTTGGTTGGCATTTGAATTAAGGATTATTTAAGATAATATTCATATAAGTAGAAGTGAAAATTTATTTTTTAAAATTAAGCTAATCCTGGGCATGGTAGCACATGCCTGTAATTCCAGCACTCGGGAGGCTGAGGCAGGAGGATTGCTGTGAGTTCAGGGCCAGCCTGAATTGCAGAGTGAGGCCCTGTCTAAAATAAATAAATAAATAAATAAATAAATAAATAAATAAATAAATGTATGTATGTTAAGCTAATAATATCCTGGAGAATTATATATAGAATGCCCTTATAATTTAGTGTTCTAACCAGACCACATTTAAGAGTAGAATTGTGCTAGGCATAGTGGTGCATACCTGTAATCCCAGCACTCAGGAGGCTGAGGCAGAAGGATCACAGTGAGTTCAAGGTCAGCCTGGACTATATAGTGAGTTCAAGGCCAGCCTGAAGTGCAAGTCAAGACCCTGTCTCAAATAAAAGGCATAAAATGGAATCGTCTTTGGCAAACTGGTTGGTACATTCACATCATTTAAGAGCAATAATAAAAAGCAAATAAATAAGCTAACAAGCAAATTTTCAATGATTATTTGAAGAAAATAAAGCAAGATAGTGCTGGGGATATAACTTAGTAGGGCAGTGCCTGCCTGGCAAGCACAAGATCCTGAGTTTGAATCCCAGTACCAATAAAAAATAAATAAATAAATAAAAAAACCAAGATAATATAATAAAGTGTGAGGTGTAGAAATGGGTTTAATCTATCTTTAAAATGTTGTGCATGAACTCTTGAAATCTCCAAATTTCCTTAATAACTAACAAAAGTCTTAAAAATCTTTTCATTTGCACATTCATGTCATTTTCTCCTTTTCTCTATTTTTTTTGGTGGCACTGGGGATCAAACCCTGTTCCTTGCTAGGAGCTCAATCACTAAGCTTCATCTCCAGCCCCATTTTTCTTTTTAAGAAAATCTGTGGATTCACAAGTTAAAGAGTATTATATTTGCCTTCTGAGGTGTGGCGCAAACTCATTACCTTCACTAGCCTTTAAGCTCCCTGCTCAGAGCTCAGCCCCACTCCAGATTCCTGGGTGTTTGGATTGTGTTGATAGCACCCTTTGCTAAGGCCTGGGGATGCAGGTGAGTGGCTTCCTTTCCTTGTCACGTGATCCCAGCACCTGCTGCCTCTTACACACTCTGGCTAAGCCAGAGTGGTGTCTTGACTGAATACAAACCAAATCCCTAAATCTAGAGATAAACTCCCTTTCCTGGCCCTGCCTTCCTAATTTCCTTCTAGATAAAACCCAAACTCCCCTACACAGGCTGTCTCTAGTCATCTCTTACATTTTTTCATTTCTGATAACTTGTCCTGGAGAGAGTGGCTGCTGCCTATGATCGACAAGCATTGGTCCTTGGGGTTGAGGGAATTCTGTTGTTGTTATTATAGAGAAACCATTCCAGGTATGATGTTCAGTTTTGGTGATTGCCTTCTGTCCCTTGGAGGGTTGGGCTGGGATTCCTTGTTTACTTTGTGTATGTCCAACCTCTTTGTTTTCATCATCAGATTCCTGCACTCACGCGCACGCATATGTGTGTGTGTGTGTGTGCATGCGTGTGTGTGTGTGTAATGCTGGGGATGGAACTCAAGGCCTGGCACATGCTGAGCACAGATTCTATGACTGCGATTCACAACCTGCCCCTGTGCTTGTTGTTAACATCTGGCACTTGGTTGTTCTGGTTTGACTGTAAACCTTCTGTCCCTTCTTGATACTCTGTAACTGAAACACAGGAGAACAAAAGGAAGCAGCCTTTATGGGAAAGACTTGAGCCATCGGTGACTTTGTACGCTGACCCAGTGACTTCCAGCTGGTTGTGGACTCTGTGATTTGCTGTAGGAAGCCACGCCAAAATCACATAGAAAGTTGCTGGAGTTTGAACCCTAGACCCAAGTCTCTGAATCTACGATTTGGATACTGAACTAGAAGTCAGAACCACACTATCTGCTAATTATCTTGCAAGGTTCCAAGTACAAAGAGTTTCACTTCATAGCTCTTCCCAACCAGGCCTAGAACTCTCTTCTATGTCAATTCTTGGCTGCCTGTAAAGTGAACAAGGAGAAAAGTCCAATTCAACTTTCTAAAAACAGCCGGAGAATAGGATAAAAGATTCTTGAAATACGTGTGCACACTTATTTTCCACCACGCTTTTGTATTCTTTCCCCAATCCCATACTCCATGAGACATTTGGTTTATTTATTATGCTAACCCTAACCCTAACCCTAATCCTTCAAATAAAAGCAACCAAACAAGTAAACTAAGATTTATTTATGCCTTTGGTTTTTCCTGCAGGTATTCAAGATAAACTGGACTACATCACTGCTTTAAATATAAAAACTATTTGGATTACTTCATTTTATAAGTCATCCCTTAGAGATTTCAGATATGGCATTGAAGATTTCCAAGAAATTGATCCTATTTTTGGAACAATGAACGATTTTGAGAATCTGCTTGCAGCCATACATGATAAAGGTGAGTTGCGTGGGAGGTGGGTGGAAGGGAGTGAGAGGTGAGAAAGGTACTACACCACGTGTTCACTTAAGGCATTTTCCCCTTCCTCATCGTGTATTATTCTACTTTAGTCTTTTACTAACATTTGAAATGTTTTCACTCATTAGGTTTAAAATTAATAATTGATTTCATACCAAACCACACCAGCGATAGACATCCTTGGTTTGAAATGAGTAGGACACAGACTGGGAAATACACTGATTATTACATCTGGCGTGACTGTGCTCATGAGAATGGTGTAACCGTCCCACCCAACAACTGGGTAAGTCCTGGCCTGCCTGACTGCACAGAGCAGATCTGTAGTGAGAGAACTGCTTGCTCAGGAAGCTGTCTTAAGGAAAAAAATGAAAAGCTAAGTTTCTGGGAAGAGAAAAAAGAAATAGAAAAGGTTATTGAGGTTTATTGAGGTCATTATTGAAGTTTTGGATTTCACCGTGGTGCTGGTGTTGAAACCTGTTCTTGCTCCTAGCCTTTCTTTCCCTCACTTCCCTCCCTGTCCAGCACAGATTCCATGTCTCATTCATTTGATAACTGTTTTGCTACTGTCCAGACCTCTTTGTCTTTCTGGTTTTTTGCCTCCCATGTTGGGTAAAGCTTAGCTATAATGAATGCAACCATCTGCCTTCTCTTTGTCTGAAACTCACTATCTGCACCTCTAGACACATCCTATTTTTTGTTGTTCCCACCTGAAGTGAACTGTAAATCTTCTTGAGAAATTCATAAATCCAACTGGTCGACATGCCCTCCCTTCTCTTTAAACTCTATACCTGCCTCCTTCCTGCATTATCACGCTCAGCAGTAAACCACACTTCACAGCGAGGACAGGAGCCACCCAACCTGCCTGTCCCATCCCCACCTTCTTTTTATAACAGAGCCCACATCCTTCCTGCCTGGGGTGACCAGATTTAGCAAATAAAATTTAGCCTATCCAGTTAAAACCGATTTTATATAGAGTATAAGCTGGGCATAGTGGCACATGTCTGTAATCCCAGTGCTCAAGAGGCTGAGGCAGGAAGATCACTGTAAGTTTGAGGCCAGTCTGGGCTACATAGTGAGTTCAAAGTCAACCTGAACTACATAGTGAAGCCCTGTCTCAAAAAGACAAAAACATTTTTTCATTATAAAATATTGTGCAGGCTATGCATATACAGTTAGCCCTCCATACCTGTAGGTTCTATGTCTACAGACTCAATCAATTACATACAGAAAATATTTGAGAGGAAAATTGCATGTGTATTGAATTAGTATAGACTTTTCTTTCTGGCCACAAACCCCTAAACAATACAGTGTTACAATTGTTTACGTAGCATTTACATTGTAGTAGATATTACAAGTAATCTAGAGATGACTTAAAGTATACAGGAGGATATGGGTAGGTTCTGTGCAAATATTATGTCATTTTAGAAAAAAATCTGAGCATCTGCTGATTTTGGTATCTAAGTTGGGGTTGTGGTTCACGAACAAATTCCCTTCGATACCAAGGCATGGCTGTCCTAAAATGTCATGCGTTTTTTTTTAACATTTGAATTTGTCTGAGTGTCCTGTACTCTGGCAACTCTACTGTCCCAGGCCAGATCTTCCTGATCTGGTCTGCTTCCTTTCAAGCCTTTTACTCAAGATCACCTTGCCCTACTCCAGTACCTCCTTTTCTCTTCTTTTTTATTTTATTTTCATTTTTGGCTATACTGGGATTTGAACGCAGGGCATCCTCTTCACTGTTTGACCTTTTAAAACATTTAAACACAATAGTTTGCAGATATTATTATAAGTTCAAAACAGAAAACAAATTTAAATATATTTTAGGTGATACTCTGAGTATTTGAGGCCAGTCTGGGCTACATAGTGAGTTCAAGATCAACCTGAACTACATAGTGAAACCCTGTCTCAAAAAGACAAAAAATTTTTTTTCATTATAAAATGTTGTGTAGGCTATGCATATACAGTTAGCCCTGTCTTTCTGGTTTTTTGCCTCCCATGTTGGGTAAATTTCAAGGTGACTGTGTGACCTTCTACCCCCAATTCTCTGCCCCCAGACTCAGTGAATGGCACCACTGTGTCCCCTGGGGATTAACAGGTCCTGGCACTTGTCTGTGTAATTTTTTCCCTTCTAATTCACCTACTTGTTAAAATGACAATGACATTGGCAAACATTTATTAAACAGCTGCTATGTGCCAGTCTTTCTGCTAAGTGTTTCATATTCATTAGTTCACCTAACCCATCCTTAGGACTATAAATTAGGTTCAGATTCCAACTTTGCAGACAGGATGGCTGACATCACACAGAGCTAGTAAATGAAAGGGCTGAGGCCCAGGTGTCATCAGTCTACCTCTACAGTCTGCTTTTAAAAATTGTCATCCATACCTCAAATCATATCATCTGTTGACAATAGGATGGCAACACCTACCTCTTTTGACACCAGTTTTCCCATCCTTCCATCAGCTCTTCACTGTAGGCAAGGTTGCATTTTTCTAATTGAGCAGTTAACACATCAGAAAATATATGTAATATATGATAGATGGATAAACACATTGCAGGGTAACCATAGGATAGAATTCTAAATAGCAGTAAAAAGAATGAATTATTGGTTTAGGCAAAAAAATAACTACACAGAGTAAAAGAAGCCAGACCTAGCGGGGCGTGGTGGCACACGTTTATAATCCCAGCACTCAGGAGACTGAGGCAGGAGGATCATTGCAAGTTAGAGACCAGCCTTGGCTACAAAGTGAGCCCAAGGCTAGCCTGAACTGCATAGTGAGACCCTGTCTCAAAGAGACAAAAAAAAAATACTTTAATGCATTTAATTATACCTGAAAAGTTTTAAAGATGTTTACAAGTATATGTAATATCTGGGAAGCTGGGGAAGATACTCATACAGTATCAGTGAATCTCAACACCACCACATATGCAGACCCACCTACGAAGTTGAACACTGCCAGCACTGTCATAGCAACTATTTCTTCTTCCCTATCCCTTTCCCATGATTGCTGTTAGAAGCAACCACTATCTTGAATTTTGGGTTTTTCAGGTTCTTGCCTGTTGTTTTTCCTGTATCACAAGTGGTATTTTTTTAAGGTTTTTTTTTAAATTTTCTCTACCTTGAACTTTATGAGAAGCATCACACTCATATAATCTTCTAAAACTAGCTTTTAAAAAAACTCATCTTTAGGATTTACTCATGTAGGTTTGCTTAGCTGTGATTCATACATTTTCATTGCTGTACAATATTTCATTGTGTAAGTATTCCATGGTTTACTTATTTGCTCTTCAGTTGATGGACAGCCTAGTTCCAGTTTTTTACTATTATTATCAATGCATAAACCTTTAGTTAACCTATCTTAAGGCCCTTTTGCAAGGGCTTCTGTAAATTAAATAACTGGGAGTATCCAGGCCAGGTGGCAAATGCTGGTAAGCCCAGCACTCAGGAGGCAGGAGGATTGCCACAAGTTTGAGGCCAGCCTAGGCAACTTAGACCTTGTTTTCAAGAAAGTACATATTCTTAATAATCCTTGGTATTGGCCAGATTTTGTAGTTTTTGCTGTTCATGTGAACATAATATTATGCTGAGATCTTAACATCTCATTTATTAATAGTGATGATTTATTTATCAATATAGTAATTATCTAATTACTAATTGAAAATCTTTTTGTTCATTTATTCTCCTGAGCTTCTATTTTTGTGAACACCAGTTTACGGTTTCTTTCTCAAATTCTCTTTCGGATTGTTTATCCCTATGAAGTTGCCTTGCTTTGTGGAGTTCTTTCAGCACTTTATTTGAGACAAGATCTTGCTGTGTAGTGCAGGCTGGCCTTGAACTTGCTTATGTAACCCAAGCTGGCCTCAAACCCACAGTGATCCTCCTGCCTCAGCCTCCTGAGTGCTAGGCTTGTACAGGCATGCTCCACCATGCCCAGCTTCTTTCTGCACTCTGGATTCTGTTCTTTTGTTGTTTGGACACATGGTAACTACTTTATCCTGGGTTGTATCCAGGCAGGTCACCCAGTAAACCGGCAAGAGTATGTGTTTCCTTGAAAGATAGCAGCTGCTACTCAGCTCCAGAAAATTGCCATGGAAGTGTGGACCCTGTATAACTGGATCTTTCAACTAAAAAAGATGACTGATGCCCAAACCCTGCCCAGTTTTTAAATGTATTCCAGATTCTCCCTTTAGCAAGAAATGAACAAAAAGCTTGAGATAAAGCCCAGGAATCTGTCACATTTAAAGGCCACAGAGTAGGTTAAGAAGTGTGTCTAGAGATTTGGGGAACCAGGAGAGTCTTGACCTGGATCCCCAGACCTGAACATTTCTAGAAAGAGGAGATCATCTACAATGTTTGGGTTCCAATATTTGAAGTTGCTAGATTTTTATTCTTGAGGACTAGTAGAATTTTTAAATGAATGGTTCTAATAAAAACTTTTGGGAAGTACACATTAAATATTCAGTGTACCTAGGTGAAGCTCGTAGACCAATAGAATGTCATTTTCTCCCATAGTTACAACTGTTGTGGATTAAAAACTGGTGGTCAACTTAACACCAGCTGAATTAAATCAGCATGGTGCTGATTGTAGATGGCCCACGTGAGGAAAGTTGCCAGCGTAAAAGGAGACGTGGAGGGGAAGAGAGTGGCATTGTGGGTTCTCCTAAGTGTTGTTATTTGGAGTCATTGGTTCTCCTGGAGGAGCTTGTCATGCTGGCTTCCTCAGTATGAATTTGGCCATTGTCATCGGAGGAGCTAAGTAATGGATGTGCTGTTTGTCTGTTTGCTAGTTAAGCGTCTACGGAAACTCCAGTTGGCACTTCGACGAAGTGCGAAAGCAATGTTATTATCACCAGTTTACGAAAGAGCAGCCTGATTTAAACTTCCGAAATTCTGACGTTCAAGAAGAAATAAAAGTGAGTATAGACACCCACACAAACTCCTCAGCTAATGGGAGCTTGAGTGGTTCTTTCAAACACTCTTTGTGGAGCAGTGATTGTGTCAGCAAATCGGGTAGTGTAATTCTTAGATTAAGGTGACTGATTCAAATACAGTGGGTGTGTTGGTGGCTCTTGTCTCACCTAACCCAGGATAATTTAAATGGAAAGGTCAAATCAGTGGGTACCTTGGCCTGTGACAATGTGCTGGCATGGGGAGGTGGGTCGGAACGTGGGCCGTGGGCTCCAACTCCCCCACCTGCAGTGGGCTCTGGGCAAGTATTTGGCTTTTCTATGTCTCTGCGCCCTCATCTGTGAAACCCTGTTGATGTTTGTCTTCGAGGTCTGTTTGAAGATTAGATGAGATAATCCATGCACAGCACTTCTGTGTTCATCCAGTAAATATTAACTTATTGCCTCCTGTGTGCCAGGCCCTGTTCTGAGCACCGGGACTGGGGCAGTGAATCAAGCAGCCCTGTCTCCCTGAGCCTTGAGTAGAGCAAGGGGAAGGCAGCTGAATAAGCGGCTGAGCATCAGCACACACCTGGCTGGGGAAGCCCAGGCATGAGTGCAGGTAGAAGCTGCTCTTCCGTAGAAGGTGGAGAGGACCCAGCCTGTGGTGAGGAGCTGTTTGAGAAAGACCTAGAGAAGGCAGGGAGCTGTGTGACTGTCTAGGGCAGTGGTGGCGAACCTATGGCACACGTGTTATTGTGTTTTTCTTTTTAAGGCAAAGATGTGAATATACAACTTGTTTCTCCTAAACTAAAACCTCAGTATCGGGTTTAATTGCAGTGTTGGCACTTTGTGATAAAGAAGTGAGTTTCGGGGTGGAGTGTGGGCACTTGGTCTCTAAAAGGTTCACTGTCACTGGTAAGGAAAGGGAACTTTGAGGTAAAAGTGTGGTTCATGTACCTCAGGGATGACACAGGCCAGTATGTAGGGTTGCCAGATTTAGCAAATAAAAATGCAGGATACTCAGTTAAATTTTAAATTTCAGATAAACAATGAATAAAACAATATTTAGAACATGCTCCTGCTAAAAATTATTCATTGTTTACCTGAAGTTACAACTTAACTAGGTATTCTATGTTTATCTAGCAGCCCTGCCAGGGACACATGAGGACAGGAGGCTGAGAGCTGAGGTCCCAAAAGTAAGAGGTGGGTTCGTCGCACATGCCCTGAATACAGACAGAAGGGCACATGGTGCTCTGTGCACAGGAGTGTGTCTGCAGCAACCCAGGGCAGCTCTGAGGAGCTCCGCCTGAGTGGTACTGGCTGTTCCAGCCATACCTGATACACAGTGCACGATACACAGTAGCCATGCTCTTCTCCCTTTCGTGGCTCGAGTGGGTGTGAGTCCCGGGGTAGCAAATGAGGTAGGTGGGCAGGAGAGGACCCGAACAGAGCGAGTGCCGTGGGTGCCTTTCTATAGCTTGCCGCTGAGCAGAGACCTGTAAGAGTTACTAGGGGCATCTAGAACCCTTGGTTTATTTTTCCTTTCATTTTGTTCTTAAATAAAGAGTTGTACTGAAATACAGTAATTCATATACCATAAAACTTACCTCTTTTGAATGTTTAATTCAGTGGGTTTAGTATTTTGCAGAGTTGTGCAACCATCACTAGTTATTTCAGTACATTTTCATCATGCTGAAAAGAAGCTCCATCCTGATCAGCAACCACTCTCCTTGCCTCCTGTGTGAGCTCCCTGCAGGCCTTGGCAACCACTAATGTGTTGGTTTGCCTATTCAGGACATCTCATAGAAGTGGAATCATACAATATCTAGCTATGTATCTATTATCTATATCTATATGTCTATCTGCATTTCTATACTTATGGTTATATCTGTATGTTTGAGAAGTTAAATTGTTTTCCACAGCAGCTGGTCTACTTGACATTCTCACTGGCAGTTTATAAGGATTCTAGTTTGTTTACATTCTCAGCAATTGTCGTTATATATAAAGTGGCACCTCGCTGTGGCTTATATTTGCATTTCCCTGAATGGCTAGAAATATTGAGCATCTTTTCATGTGCTTAGAGTTTATTTGTCTTCATTATAGAAATTTCTATTCAGATATTCTCCCTATTTAAAAATAGGTGCCAGGTGCTGTAATCTCAGCACTTGAGAAGCTGAGGCAGGAGGATCACTGCAAGTTTAAAGTCAGCCTGTGCTACATAGTGAGTTCAAGGCCAGCCTCAACTTCGTAGAAGATTCTGTCTCAAAAAACCAAAAGTAGACCCAGGGATGTAGCTCAGTGGCACAGAGCCTGCTTGGCAGGCACAAGGTCCTGAGTTCAATTCCCAGTACCAAAGATAAATAAATAGGCATATTTGTCTTTCCATTGTTAGGCTGTATATATCCTGAATACATGATTTGCAGAGACTTTTCTTTCATGGGTTGTCTCTGTGGGTTGTCTTTTTACTTTTCTGATGGTACTCTTTGAAGCACAAGTGTTTTAAATTTTGATGATATTGGTTTTTATCTGTTTTTGTTGGTATGTATGATTTTATTGTCATATTTAAGAACTATTGCCTAATACAAGGTCATGAAGATTTATCCCTGTGCTTTTGATATAGGAAAATGCTAGATGTCAAATATGTCAAGTTCATGTTCCCCAAAGCTGAAGGATGAATTCTAAGAAACAGTGGAAGTTAGGAGTAAGAAAATTTATTGGAGAATAGGACTGGGGAATAGGAAAAGCTCCTGAGAGAGAGGAGGGATCCTGAATGGGTTGCCAACAAGCCCACCTCTCAAAGGAAATTTTATAGAGCAAAATCATGAGGTGGGTATGTGGGTCAAAATTATGATCAACCAATACAGTCGCAAGTATGGTCACTTAGGAAATATTGATCCAGTGGTAGCAAGGGTACATGAGTGGCATCATTTACCTTGGTTGACAATCTATAGTTTGGGCCTTGTTTTCAATCTTAGCAGTTTTAGTTTTATAGTCTTAGCAGGAGGACGAGGATGGCCCACCCACTTACTAAGACAGTGGGAAATCTCGAAAGTGTGATACTGTTAATTCCAAGCTTCTCCATCCCCTAAAGAAGTATGCAGAGCTAGCCATGTGATTTTAATCTTCAGATGCACCACCAGCCACAGTCCTGATGGATTCTCTCACTTTGCACTGACTCCCTCGAGAGCCCAGCCCTGTCTGAGTGCCTACTATATTTCTACCTAACTCAGCTGTCTATAATATTTTCCTTCTACAGTTTTAGCTCTTTTACTTTAGGTGGCTTCTGTTCATTTTTTGGTTGATTTTTATATACCATATGGAAGTAATGGTTCGGCTTTATTCTTTTGCATGTGGCTACCCAGTTATCCCATCATTGCTTATCTGAAAAGACTGGTCTTTCCACACTGAACTGTCTTTCAACTCTTGCCAACTGACCATAAATGTGCATTTATTTCTAGACTCTCTGTTCTATCACATTCATCTAACATTTCCAGACTACATTTATGTCAGTACCACACTGTCTGGATTACTATAACTTTGTAGTTAAGTTCTAAAATCAAGAAATGTGAGTCACACAACTTTGTTATTTTTTAGTGCTGTTTGACTGAGTTCTTTGCTTTACCATATGAAGTTTTGCATCAACTTGTCAATTTTTACGAAGAAACCTGAAATTTTGATAGGGATTGCACTGAATCTGTGGATCAGTTTGAAGAGTATTTGTCAATGTAATATTAAGTCCTCCAACTCTTTTATTTAGATGTTCTCTAATTCCAATAATGTTTGTAGTTTTCACAGTGTAAAAACTAAGTGAAAATGTTTCACTTTCTTTTTTTTAGTGGTATGAGAAATCAAATGCCTTGAACCCACCAGGCCTTATACATGCTAGACAAGTGCTACATTCTCAACCCTCTACACTACGTTTTAAAAATTTATTCCTGTGGACTCTAGTCTTATGACCATTTTTATTGTATATGTTAGATATTTCCAGGGTTTAGGTGAAATACTTTGGGATGTATTCTGGAAGCAGGGCTCAGGAGCAAGAGTGGCACTGTCTCAGTGAGCTAGGATGGAAAGGTAGATTTGGTCAGCTCGCTAACCAGGGTCAGCGTAGAGTGGACTCTTCTGCATCACTAAAGCTCACTGACTCACCCGGGGCCTCCCGCGACACGTATTACAATGTATCACATGAATGACTTGGACTATATAATGCTCAGAACAAGCCTAACAGGATATTTTTATAACCATTTTATGGAGAAGGAAATGCAGGCTTAAAGAGATAAAGTCACCCTCCTGGGAGTATTTTAGGACTCAAACCAGGCTTTGGGACTGAATTCATGGTCCTACTGTAGTCCTGCTCCTGTTTTGACAGAAGCTTTTTCCTTCTGCTTCACTTTTCCTACATGGTTTTTTCCAAGGTTTTCTGGTGGAAATTCGTAAATGTGAATGTCAGCCAGTTGATTTATGGGTCGCTGAATTTCTCCTGCTCCTCATGGCAATGATGTTGGATTGTCTGGAGATGTTTAAACAGATGTCACACAGTTCGCAAACCTGCACTAGTCAATGCATGAATGATTCCTTGACTAATGTAGCTGCTCTCCTGTAGGTATCCAGGTAGTGGAGTATGAACAGGAATCTTCCTTACTAGTGCCCCAGAGTGAAAAACACTCATGTAATGCTTCCTTACTGCCTTTAGTTGAGAGATTAGACATTATTTGCAAGGCTGGTTTGGAAGATTTTACTTTTTTTTAATTAAAAAAATTTTTTTTTTCTTTTTGAGACAGAGTTTTACTCTACAGTCCAGGCTGGCCTTGAACTTATAGCAATCCTCCTGCTTCAGCCTCTTGAGTGCTGGGATTATAGGTCTGTGCCACCACACTTGGCTTGGAAGGTTTACCTAGAAGTAAATAAATGCTGAGGAGCCCGGAGGAAAGACACTTTGTTCCTGCAAATGGACCTCTCACATGAAGGAAACTCCTAACACCTGCCCCAGCAATGCTTATCTTGGTGATAAGAGTTAAGTGGGTTAATAATTTGCATCCCAGATAGTTTGTGTTAAAGAGGCCTTGAAATAGCTCCTGCTCACATACCAATTAGGACCCTGGAGCCTGAGCCTTTCTCCTCTGTGTACCCATCAGATTTCAGTTTATCTATACAGTGGGAGGCTGGTGACCAGGCAACATTCAAGATAGAACACCTCCTCTCTTCAGGGCTCCTCCCTTTCCACTGGCCATCAGGGGATGTGGCTCTGACCGACACCTCTCAGGACCTGAATGCTTTCCACTGAAGACGTTAGGAAGCCTGCTCAGAAGAGTTGGGGGCTTCTATTTGTGAAATAGTATTTTAGACTTTCCCAGTTGCTTTGGTTACTACTTGCCTTTCATATCCTTTCTTTGATAAATGAGGAAACAACCTAATGAAGTGGCCCGGTGGGATAGTGCTGTAGTGAGGAAGAGACTCCAGGTGGCGCGGCCCCATGTGGTACTGACCTGCTAGGTGGCAGTGCTGAGCCCCATGGTAGAGACTCCTGGGGAGTCACTGTGCTTCTAGTGGCTGAGATGAGAAGGCAAGAAGCACTTCTGGCTGAAGATGGAACCCAGAGCATGAATGTAGGCTCTGCTGTGCCTCAACTGAGCATGGTATTGCTGGAAAGGAGCAGCTCACCTCAAAATACTACCTGCTCACCACTACCTGCTTTAAACACAGACTCTGTGCTTGATAATAAAAACTGCACAATTTATTGTACCTCCTATTTGCCAGGCACTTTGTTACAATCTTACCCTCTTAACTATGCTGGACACGTGGCAGGGATGTGGAGGCTGGTAAGACACAGATGTGCCTGTCATGGGGTTTCTATTCTGGAAGGGGAGGTAGGCAACTAAACAGGCTATTACAAAAAGCATGCTGAGTAATCATAATGTTAGGAAGTACAAGCACAGAGGGCTGGCACCTAACCTGGGCAGAGTGGGAGCGATCAGGGTTTGCAGAAGAGGCAATGATCCTTAAGGGAGGAATTGAAATGAGCCAAGTAAAGAGGCATGGGTGACTGTCTCAAGCTGAAGGAGCGCATGAATCATGGCACAAAAGAGGTTCTGGGAATTGTCCAGTACAGGCAGGACATGGTATAGAGAGACAGGAGTGGGACGCAGTAAGATTAGGGTGGCCAACTGGGGCCAGGTCATGAGAAGTTCTGGGAAAGATCTGAGTTTAAAAGGTTTTAGGCAGGGAAATAATTTTTTATTTGCATTTTGAAAAATCGGTCTGTTTTTGGAGAATGAGTTTGAGTCAGGCAGGTTTAGAGGGAGAGGGATCAGGAAAGGGGGGCCAGTAATCTGGAGAGCAGTGTTGGTGGCGGCACAAGGGTTTAGAGAAGGCATCGGGACTTGGAGAGTTGTCTGCTGTGACTCCCAGGTTTCCCATGTGGGTGGGGCGTGGTGCCATTTGCTGTACTGGGTATCCACTAGATACTTGGATATAAGGCCATGGGGATCAGGGGACGGTGTGGTGTTAGAGATAACACTGGGGATTTGTTGTCAGACAGCTGATGCCCATGGAGCTCATGTGGTAACCGGTGAGAGAAGTAGGCCAGCTGAGGTGAACAAGAGGGACAATTGCAACTTAGAGCCAGAGTCATGGTGGCATGGGGGGGGGAAGCGTTGAGATATCTTCTAATTAAGAAAAATAGAAGGAGCCAGCTTAGCAAATTGGCAAGGGTGTCACATCGTTATAATGCTGCAGCCACTACTTACCAGCTCTATGGTCTTGGTCAAGGTGCTTCATCTCCCTGAACCTGTTTCCTGTGTCATGAAAGAGGAATAATAATGGTACAGGGCTGGTTGGGCTTTTTGAAGATTAGAGGGTTTAACCTCTGAAAAGCACTTAGGATAGTATGTTCCTTAGTACCTGTTATCTAATCAGTGAATGGATGTTGTTGGGAAGGGGCATGAACAAGGGTAAAATGGAACTTCAGGGGGAACTAATAGTGAAAGTTGGACTTCTGCTGGACTGGGGATGTGGCTTGATGATAGAGCGCTGGCCCAGCAGGCACGAGACCCTAAATTCAGCCCCCAGGACTACATAAATAAATGAATGGATGAGCTGGACATGGTGGCATATGACTGTCATCCCAATACTCAGGAGGCCAAGACAAGGCATTACTACAAGTTTGAGGCCAACCTGGGCTACATGGTGAGTTTGTGACCAGCCCAGAATACATAGTGAGACCCTTTTCAAAAACAAAAACTGAATGAATGAATGAATGAATGAATGACTACAGAATACATAGAGAAGGAATGGCAAACCAAGGAGTAAAGCATCGTGGAGCCAAGCGTATGCATATTTCTAGAAGAAAAGATCAGTCAACAGTGTCAAATGCTGCTGGAAATGTAAAGATTGAAGTTTCAATTGAGTCTGGCAACAATACCTCCCGTACTCCTCACAGAGACCCTGCAAGGTGAGTCCTCTTTACTGATGAGAAAGCTAAGGTTTAGTGAGTTCTTGCAGATGTTGTCATTTGTGCAGCTGCACTGATGGGCAACTGAGTGACACCCAAGTGTCAGATTCTGAAGCTCTGAGCCTCCCTCTACCCTCTGCTCTTGGACAAGGCAGCAACATTTCTGAGCAGCAGTAAGCAGAGAATATGGTTTTCCTCTGCACCTGTGAAGTGCTTTATACTTCTTCATTTCTTCCTGAGATGGACAACCTGAAGTTTAGGTAACTTTTAAGGGTCGTTGTCATAGGTAAGAGCAGCGCTTTTTCTATTTCACAAGCTTAACTTTTTAGGTAAATGATGCAGTAATGTCAGCCATCTCAAAAACATAACCTCGGTGAGTTTGGACATCATTACTGTCACCTTGATTTCTTTTTACTCAGAGCAATGTGTTGTTTTAAGAGAAAATAATTAAAAGATGCCTGGAGGAAAGGCCAGGACAGAGCAATGTCATAGGAATTAAACAAGTGGTAAGGACACAGTGTGCTGTCCCCGGTGTCATTGCCATCTACATGGGTCGTCAGAACCAGGCTCTGGGCCCATTGGTTTGTCTAGAACCCTGGGAAAGCTTAATTAGAGTAACCAGCGTTAACAATTAAAATCTGGAGCTCTTTTCTCACCTGGTTGAGAGACTAAATAACATGAAAGAATAGTTTTTGAAAAGCAAACTTTGGATTATTTGGTTTAAAATTTCAGCATTTAAAATGGCTTATTCAAACAAATGACAAGACAGGGTATGATAACATTTCCATTTATGCCAGGGCCACAAACCTTGGTCAGAGTGCACAATTCTCTTTCTTTAATGGCATATCAATATTTACAGCCACGTGTGGTGTCGCCGTTTCCCACATTTTGTCAGAGGCTGTTTGGCTGTGTTTGCAGGTCTTTGTGCTCTGTCTTGAGCAGTGTTAATGCTTGTGAAACAAAGACCATGTTGGGGGGGGGTGACCTAGACTGTGTGGGATCTGATGCTTATAAAAATGGGGACCTTTTTAAAACTAAAGAGTACCGAATTGAGCTAGGGTTAGAGCACTTGCCTAACGTGTGTGAGGCCTTGGGTTCGAGTCTCACCATTGTAAAAAAAAAAAGTACAAAATTAAGTACAGAAAAATGAATAGTTTATTCAGAATGAGAAAAGGGAAATGAGAAGGGACTGGTGCCAGAAAGTGATTTTGAAGCCCAAGTGTAGTTAACTTGGTCATAGTGAGCTGCCTCCTGAAGCCATGGAGAATCTTTTCTGAAATAAGGCATCTTTGTTGCACTCCCAGGTCTTCTGTCTGTGCCGTGAGGTCTGCCCAATAGCCCTCAGCTCCTGCTCTCTGGCAGCAAGTCCTGCAAGCAGCCAGGGGACATATTGCACTCAAGGGTCCCTCATCCCCCCTCATACTCCCTGCTCATCTACCATGGCTCCTGAGCACCAGTGCTGTGTTGCAGGCAGGGGGAAGGGCATTGAAAGCCGCTCCTTGCTCTCCAGAATCTCCTAGTCAGGTGGAGGAGCCCTCCATGACCAATGGCTCATTGCTCGATTTCAACAAAGGGCGGGTGGGTGCTGTTTCTGCTGTGGTTGCCTACGTTCCTGGGACGAGGGCAAAGCTGTTTAGCAAACACTGTCTGTAGGCTGATGACCCTCCCTCCAGTGCACATCTGCAGCCAGAACCTCCACCCTAAGGTTCAGGCTGAACCAGCCCCTGACCTCATCAGCAGAACCTGGACACTCCATCCTCCTCCTTCCCCTGCTGCAGCTCCTGGTGACTGGTGCACATTCACAG
This sequence comes from Cuniculus paca, assembly GCA_004365215.1. NCBI lineage: Eukaryota > Metazoa > Chordata > Mammalia > Rodentia > Cuniculidae > Cuniculus > Cuniculus paca. The sequence continues at coordinate 42,110 of RJWT010002195.1, forward strand.
AACCCGGGGCTTAGCCGGGACTCCTTCCCTTTCTTCCTCCTTCCCTCCTAGCCCCTTCCTTTTTACTGTATTGGGGATTGAACATGGGGGCCTTCACACTGAGCTACTCCTTTTCATTGTTATTTTGTATTTTATTTTGTACCCCTACTCCTTTT
>RJWT010002196.1:0-42220 GCA_004365215.1 Cuniculus paca
TAACTGCCCATACCATCAGGGATAAATAAAATCAAACAAAATAGAACAGAATAAAACAACAAAAAAAACAAACAATGAAAGCAACACAGAATTTCAAGATAATAGTAAAACAGCAGTGTCTACCATAATGCTTCTTCAGAATAGTTGCCTACACCTTCAGACATAATACAAGCGAACAATACAGAATTGAGTAAAATCAATCAAAACAATGAAAGCAATACAGAGTTATCTACTGGAATTTAGTCACCTATTTTGATGTGAGCACTTCTTAGGATATGACCTCATGCATGTTTTCTATTCCAGTTGAGAATTTCCCCATATTCCTTCTATTCTGTTCGTCATAGAATTTCCCAGTTCTGGTTCCAGTCTCGTCACTTTTTGCAAGATATATATGATTTTCTCAAGCTAAATTTTGAGTGTTTTGCAAGGCAGGATCAGGATTTAACTTTGTATCTCCATCTGACAACATTTTCTCTCTTACATGGAAGGTCTTCAAACTTTGGCAAATGACCAAGTAAATGTTCTCTGCTTCAGGCCTACCAGTGTTGCACATGGAGCATGCTTGTTAAAAATATCAGAAAAATACTGTTTTGGTTCCAGCAGTTATTCTCAAGTTACCAAGTGTGTAACTACCAGTTTCCTATCTCTTCTGACTTTTTCCAACTGATTTTTTTTTTCTATGGAAAGGCTTATTCCACCTCACTGATCCAGTCATTCTGTAGTCTGAAAGTGGCCTAAGTGCCTGCCTGGCAAGCTCAAGATTGTGAGTTCAATCACTGGTGCCGCAAAAAACAAAACAACAACAAAAAAATGTAGTCTGGGATCATTTAACAATAGTGTCTTCCCCAAATATTATCCCTTGATTTACTCTCATTTGGTCACTCTCGCGATCCAGCTAATGAAACATATCCCTCTATCTGTATTGTTTAGTTTTTTAAAAAAGTTATGTCTACTGGATAAAACCACAACTTCCAAATTTGGGCAGGTGATCACATACATAATACTATAAAGACTTTCTCCTCTCCAGCCCCTTTACCTTTTTTAGTTACTGATTTCTACAGTAATGATATTCATAGGCCTCTACAGTATTGTGAGATCACAGAACCCTTTTGCCTATATTATTATTATAATTCTCCTATTAACCCTACAAGCTATGCAGGGCAGCTCTTTATTATTAAAATTTAATTGTAAGAAATTGAGCCATAGGAAGGTGAACTGCTTTGCCTGAAATCACACAGGCAATACATTATGAAGTTGGCATTTGGACCCAGGTGTCTGCACCATAACCTTTGTTACGTCACCCCGTTGACCCTGAAAGATGACCAAAGCATCTATGATCTTTGTTGACCCTTGACCTCACAATAGATAGTACAGTGGGCTTATTGAAATAGTCAAGACTGAGGTGGCTTTAAAAATAAGGTGTGCTTTTGAAGCATACAATCCTGAATGCTTAGTAATTTTTATTTTAACTTTTTCAAACATAGGCAGTCTCAGTGTATTGTGGACTACTTCTGCCTTTATTGGTGCATTTGAGCTACCGTGCAGGTTTATAATCTTCTCAGTGACTAAGAATGCAGTGTTTTGATCGACTGTGATATTATCCCTGCCTTGCTGTTCATTGTAAAGGCTCCAGATGCGAACGCTGTATATAATTAACAATAGAAGATATATCTTTTCTCAATGTCTTTGTCTCCCTTCATCATTTTGCCTTGTCTTTTTTTTTTTTTTCCAAAAGCCCATGCTACAATTAAATGTCTTTAGAATAACACAGTGAGAGTATTTTAGTTTAAAGGAATGCTGGGGGGAATTTTAGTTAGCTACATGGAGCTTGCTGTGGGGGTAGAGGGAAGAAAGGCAGAGTGCAGCTTTGACTGAAGGGAATGGGGATCATTTGCTGGGACCCTTCCTCAGCCCAACCACCAAGCCCCCATTTACTCATGCACAATGGCTGGCTTCCATTTGCAAAGCAGATGTAAATCTGACCCCCCAAAGGAAGGCCTGGAGGTTGGCATTGTGTCAGGTATAATGCCATGCAGGAAGTCCAGTCCTTAGATGAAAGCCAAGTAATATTTAATGAACAAAGAAAAACATCAAACCTTTTATATGTTGGGGACTGTTGAACTTGGCTTCTGAGTAGAAGCCATTCAGAGCACAACTAAGCTAAGAATTCATTCACCATCATTGGGACTGACAGGCCTTCAGATATGATCCTTGTTAAACAAGCACCCTGTGGCAAAACTTCAGAAGGCCACCTACTCTTTCTGCTTCTAAAACTCAACATGAAAAAAGGGTTGACATTTGGTGAAAAGACTACAGCTTATGAGCTCTGGATACAGGCAAAATGGCTCCAAGGAGCAGAGGAGAAGACAAAAGATTTTAGGGAGGAACACCCCTCTGAAGACCCGCCCCAGACAAGAATGTTCTGGGCAAACCCAGGAACCCAATGTGCAGCCACCACAGATGTATCTCTATAGCATATTGACATCTTAAATGTTGAGTCCTATTCTAATTACCACTATCCCGCTCTTAAATTAGCATGTACTCCATTGCCCAGACAAACCCCACATGTCAGTGTTGTGGTCCATATATAATTTTCCAATAATAACTTTTCACAGTTTCCTGAGGCATCAAAGCAAAATCAACATGTCAAGTTCTGTTCTGCAGGGAGAAATGAGGATCCTGTGAAAATGAGTTGGAGGTGGTGGGGAGAGAGATCTCTGCAGTTTCTAACAACAGAAAATTCTCCCTGCATCTCCCACAGCTACACTGGGTCGAAAGCCTCCAAGCAGGGACTTGTTTGGACTAATGAAGGCCTTTTCCCATTTGGGACATTGACTTTCATAGCAGAGGCGGCTGTTAATCAGTGTGTTCCAAAAAAGCCAACGATCTCCCCAGTTTGAGCGTGTGTTTCTGCTGCCCTGCTGCTGGGATTGTAATGGGATTTTCACAGCTGAGGAAGGCAGCACCCCTCTTCCTCAGCTCACCCCTCTTCCTTCAGGAAGAGGCATTTGCGAATGATTCCACATGACAGCAACGTGTTTGACTCAAAGTCTAGTAATTGTTTTCACACTAATTTTTACTTGTGAAAACTCTGCCTCCCCAACCAACTCAGGCAAGTTTTTAGATAGGTAGATGGATGGATATAAAGAGATCTCTGGTGTTTGTGTTTTTCAGGCATAAATAAATTTACTAAGAAGCTCCGAAATCCCTATTCCATCGACAATAATGAGCTACTAGACTTCCTCTCCAGGGTACCTTCGGATGTTCAAAAGGTAGGTAATGAATGGTCACCACCAACGGGGCCCCAGCATTGAGGTCTGGCCAACCCTGGAGCTGGAGGAGCACAAGGCTGTGCTTGTGTGAGTAACTGAGATAAGGAATCAGAAAATCCCTAAAGAGGACTGGCTTGCAGGGAGGTGGCAAAAACCTTTGTCCCAAGCATGAGATGATTGGGGAAAATTATCCTGAAAAAGAGCTACTTAAGAATGATCTGGAACTCATACTGTGCAGCTCCAGCATGCTGCTGTTTTCCCTTTTTTTATTGCTTGCTTTCCTAAAGAGGATAAGATGGGCTCAGTGAGTGGAACTGCTTGAGATCCAAAGCTGAGGAGTGATGCTTATTTCTTCCCCTTCCGGATGGCAGGCATTTTGGGGGCAGTGGGGGGGAGGAGAGGATTATTCTTTTTATTCATTTGCCCCAATTATCTCCTGGGCCTCCCTTCTATTCCCTTTCCTCTAAAGACTTAGCAATGCTGAGGCCAAATCCCCCATTTACTCTAATAGCACATAGAGGAAGAGATGGTGTGAAATAATTTGCGATCAATCGCAAGTATTATTCACAGGTAACGGTCACTTAGTCCAGCAGCGTCTTGTTTCCGTGGGGACACAGAGATTAGTGAAGCCAGCAACACCAGAGAGTCCCAAAGAATAGCCCAATTTGGGCCCCTGCAGATCAGCCTCTATAAATCCAGAGGAAGGAGAGCAGACAGTGATTTCTCTGATGGAGAGTGGCGATTACTGAATAGGTAGATGGGAGAGACCATGGCATGAAATATCAAGATGATCAAAGGCATAATCCTTTATTACCTAAGAGAATCCCAAACCAAGTATTGATTTTCATCATTGGGCCACTATAACATAATTGGTTTCCCGTCCTCTCTAGCTGAATTGCAAAGACACAGGACTCCAAGGTCTTATACTTCCTTTTGCCTTCATTCCAAGTTCTAGAGGTTAAAATGGCTTTTAGGATGCTGTTTCTCTTTAGCTTTCATTTTATGATATAGCTAACAGTTAAAGTACATTCCATACAGAGGAATTTACTCCTTAATATTTGCATTCCATAATTAAAATATAACCTGGCCTCTCTTTTTGGATCGAAGAGTGGCAAGTATGTTGTACTCTCTTCCCCCAGGGAACCTTCACAAAAACACTAGAAGGAAAGAATCTTTTTTCTTTTCATTTATCTGCTTTTGGCAAAGTGCACACTCACTTGTGATTGGGCATAATGTCCTTGGGGAGTATGGCACAAATGGTAAAAATAGTGAACACATGTGGTCTGTAATATAATAGCTTAAATGAAGGCCTTCCACTGCCAGCCTATCAAAGCAGACACACCAAAGCAATATGTTTGCAATGTACCATCACTTGGGCTGCAGCGTGAGTTCATGCTGTATCCTTGAAGAATAGAAATTTCCATCAAGCCCCCCCAAGGATTGTCTGTGCATAGTCTAGCCACCAGCCCTCAGAGTGGTCATCCAGTTGGAGTTGGCATGAATACAGAGAAATACAACAAAAGAACATTTGAAGAAGATCTGCATTTTGCTAGTAAGATCCTCATGTCTGCCAAGGGTGCTTTCTAATAACACAATGACAGTGTACCACCGGGGACTCCTTGAGTGCACATATTTATCACAGATGTTTTAGTCATTACATTGTAAATGAAATTAATTTTTAAGAAAAATCTATATAAGTCTTGGGCCCAGTATCACTTTCAGCATTTTTCTCTCTCGTAGGCAAAATAAATGCCTCTAATTGGCTGAGATTTTTTTGCCCTAAGATTTTAGATAAATTTTAATGAATAATTCTCAGTAAGTTGCTGTATTATATAACTAAGGTAAACATTCCCACGAGGCACTTATTAAGCTTCCTTTCAGTGGAAAACTGGCACACACAAAATTGAGATCAACTGGCAGCGCTGCCAGCAGGTAGAAACCTATGTGTCTCATTAGAAAAATCTGCTTTTAATATTTTGGTTTCAAGAAATGATGCATGACTTCTCAAATCCTTCCTGCAATTAATCCCTCCGTGTTCCTGTGTTTAGAAAATGATTCATTACTTTTGAACCTTCCTTCCTTTGCCTCGGTTTGTCCTTGGGGAGCCATTAACACACGCTGTGGTGAGCTAGGGTTACCAAACCGCCAGTGTCACATCTGTTTGTTTTCACAGGTGCAGTACTCAGAACTGAAACTCTGCAGCAGCCACAGCCCCCTTCGGAAGAAGCGCACCACTCTAGGTCCACACTGACTTTCCACCCAGCACGCTGTATTGTGTGGTTGATTAGTGGTGTCCATGGTGTCCTGCAATGCGTGCTGTATTCTCCCCACTTCTTCTTGTGCACAGATGCAGAAACACCTGCACACACACCCCCACACAGGATTCCGAGTTGCATAGACTATCAGCCCAGCAACAGAACCAAACCTGAGACTGTGAATGACTCCCGCCCATTGGCAAACAGGAAATGAAGCAAAGCTTTCATGGGACGTGGCTGAATATCTTCCCAGAGAACCGCCAGGAGACCACGTGGATTCAAGAGTGACTTTGAAGTCGTTTTCACACCTCCTACAGATTCTAATTAAGATGCAGTCATTTACATTCTCCACCCGCACATTCCTCTCATATTATTGTTCCAGTAAGTTTCTTCTCATTTAACAACTCTGGTGGCTATGGTGTGTCCGGATAACGTATATTATAGAAAGACTTTAATGGTTATCAGAATTGACCCAAATCTTCAGAAGTTTTTCAGCTGTGATCACAAAGGATATGAATGTGAATTCTCGGTGATATTTTGGTGCTGGCCGCAGCCCACATCACAGTTCATTGCTGGCAATGGATGTCCCAAGGGATCCCTCTTTGAAAGAGTGAGGCTTTCATGAAAGTATTCAGTTGCTTGAAAATGCCATTCCTTTTTACTTATTCTTTGCTTATTTCCCAAATAAAATGTCAGTATATAGTTTCAGAAAGCAAGTTGGGGGGAGAATGGATTCATTCCAAGTAGTTAAAAAGTATAAGCTAGAAACTAATAAATGGGACTGCTTGCCTTAGTATCATAATCATTTCATTTGCCCAAATGTTTTGAGTAGAAAGTTAAAGGATTTTGGCCATCCAAATTTATATTTTATTTATCTTCAGATCAAAATTAGCTACATACAACACAAAACCTATTGTAGGACCAAACGCTTAGAGAAATACCACACAATTCCACAATACTCTCCCCTCAAGCAAAAATTTTGATTTGTGCCTATATAAAATGTATGAAAATATCTTTCTGTTCAAATAATATTTAAGCTTTATACACTGTATTTCATTGATGCATACGTTGTATGTGCAGTTTTATATATGTACATGTATTGTAAAGAAAAGTTAAGGTAAAAAAAACCTAATTTAATAGTTTACTATGTTTTATGTCTTTGGGTTGTAATTTAATTATCTTCAAACAAAATGTTTATGAAAAATGCCAAAGATTCTAAACCTTATCATCTTGTGTCTGTTTTTCTTCATATTGTATCTTCTTGGGTTTCTTTCTGGCTGAGCCAGATTTCTGCATGATTTGATTTACTTCAAGTTAATGAAGCTGGCTGGAAAAGAGCTTTGCAGAAATTATAAAAGCTCCAGTAAATCTCATAGTTGTACATACAATAGATACCCAAGACCCTCTTTTGTTAAACCAGTTACTCAATCTTCTGTGTAAACAATGCTTCATTGTCTTGCTCCTAACTATCATCTAGTTTATCATAGTCTGTCATTTTGTAACGACCTAAGGCAGACATTTTTAAGCAGACATATGAGATCTGATCACTCATTTGAATGAAAACTTCAAAAGCAAAATAACCCCTTATTTACTTAAAAGTGGAACCGATACTTTATTGTTGTTCTTTTGCTGTAGAATTACAAAATGAAATAATTTTCCCTACAGAAGACACCATTAGACTTCTTTCCTCTATAACCCGACTGGAATTCATAGCATTGAATTTAGAACACAGACACCAGCTGGGTTGCAAGAGCAAAGCCAGATCAGCCTTTATAGACTATACATGGAAAACAATTGTTAATTGATTAGACACTGCATGTTAAAAATTAATGTTAGATGTAAGTGAAACGTTTAGATTATGCAAGTACAAAAGTCACTCCCCATCCTCAGGGGATACTCTTAAGACCCCCAGTAGATACCTGAAACTCTGGATAGCACTAAATTTTGTAATTTAAAGCCTTTTCCATCTTAAGTTAGCATTTATCAAGTACTCTGGCCTTAACTTTTGCATTTTGAGGTACAACAGCAAAACTAGCATGGATTTATTTTTTCCTTTCTTAATTTCATGTATACAAGACCCATTCTTCCCTCAGATTTTAGCAATCTCAGCAGAAGACTTTTTTCTTATTGGGGACATTTTATATTTTCAATTCAAGATAGCACTTCATGAACTCTCTCGGCATATTAGAATTCCCACTGTTGCTACGTTTTTGTTTTGGGGGTCACTATTGAGAAAAAGAGACTTACTTGTACCCAGTCACTGCAATACCATGATGGGTAATGTGATAACTGAGATGGCTCCCACAGGACTTACAGGCAAGCATCATATAGTTTGGATACGCTGGATAGGCTGATTCATAGCCTGTGCAACATGGGATTCGACAGCACAAGATTTCATCGTGGTATTTGGAATGGTATAAAACTGAAAACCTGTAAAATTTTTCCTTCCTGGAATTTTCCATGTAATAACTTCAAACCCTGACTCGCGGAGGCTAATTGAAACCCACAGAAAGTAAAACCACAGATAAGTGGGAGCAGACCGAGAATCAGTATTATCGGAAACTTTTGAAAGATTCTAGAATGCTTTAGGTAACATTTATGGTTAGATTTATAGTATGATAATGAAAAATAACTAAGAATGTCAAAGTCTTGCCAAGGGTTTCTTCCCTTACTACCACTCTCAAGGTGAGCCTCTATATTCTTGTACCAGTCATGGCAGTGGTGCCAATTACATCATGCCAGATTAATCCTCATTCAGATTATCCTTTTCACTTGCAATGTGTTTTTTCTGTTTCTACATAGATTCTACAGTCCTCCAAAACTTCTAGAAGTCTTGGATGACATTTCACCTTGTCTTTGACATGCTCATACCTTATATATCTGTCTCGGTCAATTTTCTGTTGCTTTCACTAAATACTACAGAATTATACCTTTATAAAGGAATTTATTATTTACTTATCACATGGTTGTGGAAGTCCAAGAGCCCAGCATTGACTCTGGCTCTGGAGAAGGCCTTCTTGCTGTAGTTTAACATTGCAGAGGTCCTCCTCTGTCAAACAGAACAAGCATGCCAACCCAACCTCTTCTCTTCCTCCTCCTGTTCTTCCTCCCACTGCTCTTCTTTTTCCTCCTCTTCCTCCCCCTCTTCTTCATTCTCCTCCTCCTTATAAAACTGTTATTGCCCTGATAGGGTAACACAGTAATAACCTCATTTAATCCTAACTACTGTTTTAATATTCTACTCCCAAATACCATTAACTTATGACTTCCAGGATTATGTTTCCAACAAATGAATTCTGAAGGATATGTTAACCCACAGAAAAATCTCCCTGCCATATTCTGCTGTAACTCAGTTCCAGAGTGCTTGATCCTTCTTCCCTATTGGCCATCTTATCCCAGCTGTCACAGACACTCGGAAACCACGTATCTAACAGACCAGTTCACAGCCAACTTTTCTTTCTGTGCCTTTTCTGCACTGCTATTAAGAGTGCTGAGTCAGATAGATTAGTGTGGTCTGACCCGGAGAGTCATTCTTTGTATTAAGTAAAAAGCTAATTTTGTGGGATATTTATAATCTCTGGCTATGCCAATTACCAAACTTTAAGCTATGTCTTATATTTGGAGAAGTTCTTTCCTGTATGTCAAAAGAAAAGATACTTATGTGTAGGTGGTAAAACAAATTTTTGATTCTATTTTGTTTACTTGTAACTTATCACTTTACAAGCATATTGAACACTGATGATATCCTTGAATATAATACCTTGCCTCCTTTTGGGATAGGCCAACAATAAACTGATAGTTTCAAGCAATGGCAAGACTTGCTCAGATTTAAGTTTCAAGAAAAACATCCTTCTAGCTACAGTGGGCAGATTAACAATTAATTCTTCTAATAAATTAATGATACCCTGGAGTTTAATTGTTTTTGTATCAGGAATCGAACTCAGGACCTTGCACTTGTCAGGTAGCCGCTGTGCCACTTAGCTGTACTCAGAGCCATTAGAGTTTAAATAATGGTACCAAAAAACAAACAAACAAAAAACCAAAAAACAAAACCACCAGAAGAAAAATGTCTCCAAATCTATAAAGATGGCATTGCCTTTTACCTCTTAGAATCTGTCCTGGAAGGAACTGGTGGAGCAATTTTTAAAAGTGTTGAATTTTAGAAACCCAAGAGATCTCCAAATGGTAATATTAAAGAGGGAAAAAAAATGAATATGACATCCAAAAAGTACACTGGACTTGCGGAGGTACATTTAAATGATAACAATGAAAAGTGAAGATATACATTTCCAGAAATTGAACTTCAAACTCGTCAAAGTCACATATGTAAAGATGAGTTGAACACCAAAGAACACCACAAAAGAAATAGTAAATGGTAAGAAGCAAGTAGAAAAAAAGCAGAAAGTGTGTGTTGTTTTAGAATTCAATGATGAACTGTCTTTCAAGAATACAGGTGTGCACCAAATTCAAGTGAGAGCATGTTAGTTGGGGACAGAGTAATAACCTTAATGAAATAGTTCGGGGGACTCTGACAATGAGTCGTTTCAGTGGTGCCAGGAATGTTAACTGTATTTTGCTGAAGGTAGAAAAATGGAGTTTTTAGATGGAGATAACTCTTGAAAAGTCCTCTATGAGAAAGGCAGAGAGAAGGCAGTGGTTGGGAATGAAAGGGGGTCTGTGGGAAGACTGGTAAGTAATGAGAATCCTGTGTATCATGAAGTCAGTGTCCCCCTGTTATCTTCAAAGAGTTCTTCGTGGGTTTAAGATGAAGTTAGCTATATTCATTATTTAAAACTGTGCTCTGTCCAAGCTCACTTTCTTTAATGTAATACTAATTTTATGGCAACAGAATAAAATATCTTCTGAACATGTTGAGCAGTTGATTGATAATTGAATAAAAGCTGAAATTCTGAAGGTGACTTCTAAAGGAATTGCTTAAGCATGTTACCTCTCTGAATAAAACCTGCTATTCATTCTTGGCATCATAATGTAATGATTTGCATGGCAATAATGGATATTCCAGGACATAAAAAAAGTTAATATTTTATAGCACTTATCAAATTCTAGCTACTAAGTGCTTTAGATATGATAGTCTACCTAATAATAACAATCAAAATCTTTGGAGTTCCTCCAAAAACTCAAGGAGGAAAAACTAGTCTTATACAAATTCTTCTAGAAACTAGCAAAAATGAGAATGCTTTTCTGTACATACTATGAGGCCAATATAGTGCTCATTTCAAAACCCAACATAAAAAAGAATGGCAAAGTATATACCAAAATATCTTATCATCATAGATTTACAATTAGGAAAGGTATACAAGACTAAACTGAAATCCTAGAAAAATAATGGATTCATAGAATTCAAAATTAATGTGTCAGTAGATTGAATGTAATCATGATAAAAAATTATTGGAATTTTTAGCAGGAGTTGATCAGACAAATCTATTACATAGAATGCAAAAATCCAAGAATAGCAAAAGCAATATTGTAGAAGGTAGCTACTAGCAGAATAAGGTGCGTTACAAAGCCATTGTAACAAAGACAGTGTGGCACTGGCATAAGAATGGACAAATAGATCACAGACAGATCAAAGACATCAAAAACAGGGCAAGCAGCAGAACTCTCACATATCTTTTAACCTGTAACCTGATTCATATCAAAGGTAACCTAGTTGCAGCATGTACAAAAAAGATTATTTTTGTAAAATTATACTGGGTTATTTTAATATTCACATGGATCAAATAAATATCAATTGCCTCCTTATACTACAGACAAATATTGTTTCAATATGAGCAGCAGATCCAAAAGTAGAAGATGAAGATGTCAAAAAGAGACAAAAGAATGTCTTTATACCTGTGTGGTAAGCAAAGATTTCATAAACTGGAAGCAAAATGTTAATCATAAATGGAAATACATAGTGCATTAGAGAACATTAAAATTAATCTTCACTGAAAACACCACTAAGAGTAGAAGGATAAGCCACAAAATAGAAGATACAATTTTCTAAACATAAGACGTAAGATTCATACCCAGAATACAGAAATAACTTCTACAATGAAAAGTTAAATAACCCAGATGAAATTTTTGCCAAAAAACCCTTAGATTTTCAGTTCACAAAAGAGCATATAAGTAGGAAACATGAAAAGTGACTTGATATCATTAGCCATCAGGTAAATAAAAAGTGAAACTACAAAACAGTACAACTATTGTTAGGATGGATAAAATGAACAAGTTCATATCCAGCATTGTCAAGATCATGAGAAAACAAATGCTCATGTATTGCTGGTACACAGGGTTATAAAGTGGTACAAACACTTTAGGAAAGTACTTGCAGTAACTATTTAAATTGACCAAATAGAGGTCTTATGACCCTTCCCCCAAGTGACCTATTTTAACCAACAAATATGTTCAATAAATAATATGTCCAAGAATATTTATAGCAGTACTTGTGCTATTCTCAAACTGGAAAGTCTATTTCCATTAATATCTGAATTGATCCTAAAATTGTGACTATAAAATAGAATACGATACAGAAATAAAGAGTAAAACAGAGAAGATATACAAAGAATGCTCAACAAAAGAACTTCAAATGCGAATAGATGTAATATATAATTTCATTTCCAAAGTTCAAAGACAGTTAAACACAATCTATGGTGTTAGTAGAAGTTAGGAGAGTGGGGACAAAATGATGTTATAAAGTGGGCTGAGTGTGATGCTAATATTCTATGTTTTGGACTTTTTTGGGCAAGTCTGGATTCCAATTACATGAACTTGTCACTTTGAAAATTTTTGATCAGTAAATTTAAATCTATAATTTCTACATGTTTACTTAAAAAAAGCTATGAAATATGAATCCATATATACCTATATGATAAAGAAACTGAGACCAATTAATTACTCTTAAGGACCTCAAACATGAAAAGAGAGACACAGTCATCTTTTACATTTTAAATATATTTCTCAAAACCAATGCAAATAAACACTTAAATTTTGTGTAAGTGTGGGAATCATTCTAAACTACAAACTCAAAATAGCTCTTATTGTATTTAGATATTCAATTTTTATCTCTACACAAGTCAATCATCATTTTAAATTGATCTTTATATTCTGGACTACTGAAATCACTTCCCCTAACTGATTCTTATTGAAGCATTAAAAAGTTCCTTTACAGAAGCAAACTGACCCATAAAATCTCAAGATGTGAAATGTGCCAGAAAGTTTTTACTTGTTTTTCAGGTTGTACTTATGTTCACAGAGATTGGCACCTGGGACTCCCCATCTCTCAGGAGTGATTTTATTTTTCCTTTTATACATTAAAGTTTGTAATGCAAAAAGGTCATAAAACTTTGAGTATCTGAGAAAGGCTATGTATTTTTTTACCCTCTTGGGAAGAAATAAATTAGTTCAGATGGATGTTGGCAGGTAGGCACACACATACATATACACACATACTCATAAATTTTGTGTAATTTCACACATTTCTAAAAACTGATTGATGGACTCTAAGTAAAAAAAAAATGAGCACTTCCAATTTTAGGGAAAATATTCCAAGTTTTCCTCTTGCTGACTTTGAAACCTCTAGTAGAGAAATGTGTTTTGCAATGCCAATAGGCTCCTCAGTGCTGGAATTTAAGACATTTATTCAATTCAGCTCCTCTCTGGAAAAATTTTATTGTGATTTTTTTTTCAGTGCTGGGGATTGAACTTAGACTCTTCACACAGACATGCATCTCCACACACACCCCACCTTTACTTTTTTATTCACTAAATTTCCCAGAGTGGGCTGAAATTTAGAATCCTGCCTCAGCCTTCCAGAGTGCTACAATTACAGATGTGGACCTCCATGACCCACTGTGATACTCTTTTAATGAAGAAACCTTGAAATTTCACTTTTCCATTTTCTTAATTATAATAATGCACACTATCCTTCTCAATGTCTTCTCATTAGATCAAAAACCTGTTTGGAAAAGTAGAAAAATATGACTCATTTGTTTAACTACATAATAAAGAGCTGGCATAACTGGTATGTGTGTGGTTGGGTCAACTCCAGAGAGTAATGACCAAGGACAGGTTCTCTCTTCATGCAGAGAGCTGTGATCTGATGGGGAACAGAGCTCACAAGGGAAGATAAGCAGGCACATGTTCAAGGCTGAAAAGATTTATTCCTGGCTATGTTTGTCTCTTGCATTTGCAGCAACTTTCACTGGAGGAAATTCAGAAGTGCTACTGAGTGTGAAAAAAATAAATAAATATATGAATATATAATATATGAACTATACATATGCAGATTATATTGTATATGATACATAATATAAAAATATTTTCTATTTTTAATATCCCTGAAATAGTTACACTGTACAAGTCATTAGTAACTGCTAAGACAGGTCAGCAATAACCTTTATTCCTTTGGCCCCTTAAGGAAACAAATTTGTTTAACCAGATACATTAGCATTTATCATTATTAGCATCTTAAAATATATAAATGGTTTTCAGTCTATCAGACTGTATTTTTCTTTCTGTAAGTTAAATTTTAAACTAGAACTTTAGGAGACTGCCCTGGATTTTGTATTTACTTTAGGTAACTTATGGGTCTTATGGTTATTTCTATTTAATTTTCCCACAACCCACTGCCTCACTCACTCACACCAAGTGTAAGTTTTGGAATTTTAGCAATATATTCGCTAGTAACAATCTCAGTGTATTTGTAAGTAGGAGCCAAGTTACAGTCAGACCAATCCCTACCATTCATGTTTATATTCAAGGCACTTTGAAATCATGGTTTTAATTATAAAATATTTTGCATAATTAACATGGCCCATGTGGATTTAAGATTTTCATCAATGTTCCAGTTCCTGATTTTACATAAACTACTTCCAAAAGGTCATAATTTGGAAAATGGAAGGATACTCTCAGGTTTGTGCAATTTTAGAGTGATTGACATTTTAACCATGAGGTTTTCTGATGGTTTTTTCTTATGCTTCTTACCAATGGCTTCTTACAAATTGGTTGAGCTATTTCCGTCTAGTATTCATGTAGGCTGCCCCTGTGAAATTTTTCTAAAATGAATAGTGTGTCATCCATTTCAGTAATTAATATTCCTTTTCTCTGTACACTTAGCTTTCAGTTTAGATTTTGACTATTCATAGCCCTGTGGGAGTATCATGAATAGTCTTAAAACTTTCCATTATGTTTTGAACTTCAGTGATTTTACATTTCTATCCCAATCTCCAGATAATCTGTGAAGATACCACTTGTCTGTTTTGGGTATTTTCTCTCTTTTACCATCATACATGTATTAGTTGGGGAGAAACAGAACTTTTACATGTCTTAATAGAAGCAATTTAAAACAGGAAAAAACTCAAGAGTGCTGGTTGACCCCAAATTTGGATAATACGAAAACGGAAACAATTTTTTTTTCTATCCAAGTGCCTATGACTAGCATTTTCTTGTTAACTGATTTGGAATTAAATGACTTTAGCGATTTGGAGCCAGAAAAATAAAGGATCCAGTCCAAGCTTTGATAACATGGCACCAATTTACTCTAGGTTTCTCAGCAACCCACTTATCTTCCTAGAGCCCAAGTTTCTTCATTTCTAGAGTAGAATAGCAGAGAAATTATAAAGAATATAAGTAACTAGCAAACTGTCATGCACATCCAATTTCTTCTATAGTGTTACTATATACACTACACCCACACCCATGAACACACAAAATCATACAGCCTGGTGAATTTTCACACATTGAGTATCTGCACAAAACCAGAACTCAGGAAAAAAAAATTTATTACTGGCAACCAGGAAGCTGCTTCTTACCCTTTTCCTGTCCATATATCTGCTATGATCTTCATCTACATGCCCAAAATTCAGTTGTTAAAGTTCTAACCTGTTGGTATTAGATGAGGTCTTTGACAGTGATTATATCATGACAATGGGACTCTCACAGATGGAATTAGGGTCCTTTTAAAAGTCCAAAAGAGACTTCTTACCCCTTTCTCCATGTAAGATGAAAGTGAGAAGAAAGCTCCCACCTGATACTGGTTCTGCTTATGTGTTGATCTTGGCCATCACAGCTTCCAGATCCACGAGAACTAAGTACTTGTTGATTATAAGCCACCCATTCCAGTATTTTGTTACAACACCCTGAATAGATTGAGACACTACCCCCAAGGGTACTTGCTAGGGTTTCTCAAAGCTGGCAATGTTAACTTTCTGGGCAAGATAGTTCCTTGCTGAACAACTTTGGGATACAAGTTCTCCTTCCACAAAATAAAAGATTTTAAAATGCCTCTAGATATTATCAAATGTTTTCTGGTGTACAGTGGTGTAAATTTCTCCCAGCTGAGAACCTCTGGTGCTCAAGTAGCACTTCCTATGTGAGCTGTCACTCACTCTTCTGTCCTCTCTATTTGGTGGTGACTCAACAGCAATAGTTGTAGAATGAACAGAGATGCTTTGCAGGCAACCCTACCACAGAGAAGTACCAGGGCAGGAAAGGAAAATTCACAGTGCAAAGAGACAGATTAGGGAGAAATCTAGAAATCAGCAAGAAATGACAAGAGCCCTAAAGAGAAGAAAGAATAAGAAAGGCAGCGTAGAGATAAGAACAAACCCAATTGCAACTTCAGCCCAGCTCTCTGACCAGAAGACCACACTGCTGGGAAACAGTAAACAGAAATCCCAATCATAGGAGTAGACCAGAAATCCTATCAGCAGAAGCACAGCATGAATCTTACAGGCATTGAATCCATGTTGAGGAATTAGTTGGCCAAAGAGTGACTCCTCTGATCAAAAGGAGAACTTGATTTGCCTCTTCCTCCAGATCTAAAATTTCTACAGTGCTACTGTCCATTTTGTTTTAGGGGCATGCAGCTGACCCTTGTCATTGCCAGAAACCTTAAGCCCATGCACACCTTACTGGAGAGAAAACAGACTTCTCAGCATCCTGCAGCTTCAAGACCATAGTTGTCATAGCCGCTCTCACCATGGGAACTTGAGATGGTGTCCTTCCTAGCCCATAGCCTTGGAACTTTAGTTACTGGAGAAATGTACTGACTTTATCAAGAGCTGGGAAAGATCCCAACTATTTCTGGCAACTCCATACACGATTACCACTCAGTCCGAACCTTGATACCATCTGTGATCACATGGTGGGAACTATCCATGGTCTCATTCCCAAGCACCACCAAAGCTTGTCCTGAGGGACCAGGGAAAGCTCACATCCATGTTATTTATCTCTTGAGCTGTGGCTACCAATACCACAACCCTCATCCCCACTAGAGCATGTGGGGACATCACCAATTAACCTAGGGACATTACCATGCACATCATCTGCACAAATCAGCAGATACCAAAGCCACAAGTCACAAAACCACCCATGCTCAACCACTGGGGCCAAAGGAAAGGTCTCCACCTATTCTATACCTCCAGGAAAATAGCAGTACCATGAGCTCAAGGACTATACATACTCTGGGAGACCTAAAAAGGGTATCCTTCATAAAAGTGACTAACATTGCTACAAGCCCTAGGACCAACTACAGTTGCTCAAGATTTAGGGAAGTTCCCTTTTGTGTCCAGACCTTGAGTTTATAGTTACACAGGACCACAGACCCAGAATCATTTGCATTCATTCCAGTTGTATCCAGAGAACGTCTCTTTTTATCCCATCACTCCAGAAGAGTGCTTCTGGTGACACAGGCCCAGCATCTCCTGTATTCATCTTAAGAGTCATAGGGAAGGTCTCCTTCATGTCCTATGGTCCTGGACTGTGACTGTTGTTGCAACAACACTTGATATCACCTGTGCTTGCTCTGAAGGACTTGAAGATAGTATTTTCCCTGTCTTATACTATAGAGACCATGGAAGATTTTACCACAAGCTTTAGTGTTAGCAAGACTTCACAGTGGAGCAAGGATATCCATTTTGGGAAGCCTAAGTTCGCTGAAAAGCTGTCCAATGATGTACATGAATATCTGCAATAAAGACTGTTCAGGAACTCATAGATACTCATAGTATCAACCAAGGAGGGAAGATTATACAGACCATGCTTATGAGCATCTTTGTAACTGAGCCTAAAGTATCTACTCAATAAGAGTGAATCTGTAGTTAAAAATTTCCAATCTAAAAATATCCTTGATCTGGTTGCTTTATAGGTGAATTCTACAAAGCATTTAAAAATACATCCTAATTCTTCTCAAAAGATTTCAAATAACTGAAATGAAACATTTTTATAAAACCAGAACTACCTGATGCCAAAACTAGACAAAAATACAAGCAGAAAACTAGAGATCTCTATCCCTGATGAACATAGATGCAAAAGTTCTCAATAAAATATTATCTAATAAAATTCAATGGTTCGCCAAAAACATCATATTAACAAATGGAATCTGTCACAAGGATGGTTTACCATAGACAAATCAATAAATATTATAAAACCTCTTAACAGAATTAAGGACAAAACCACATTTAAATAGCTATGAAAAAGCATTTGATAAGATTCAACATTCTTTCATGAAAAAAGTCTTCTCAACAAATTAGATATGAAAGAAACCTACCTCTAGATAATAAAGACTATATATAAAAGCCTACTGCCAATATACTAAAACTGACAAAACTGAAAGTGTTTCTTGTAAGACTGGCAATAAGATAAGGATGTCCATTTTTTCCACTCTTAGTTAATGTAGTACTGGAAATATTAGCAAGAATAATTAGATAACAGAAATACATGTTATCCAATTTGTAAAGGAAGAAGTTAAATTGGAAAACCTAATACTCCATCAAAAAGACATTACAATTGAAATTAATTCAGTAAAGTTACAGCATACAAAAATCAAGATACAAAAAAAATGAGAATTTTTTATATATCACTAGTGAACTTTTTGAAGAAGAAATTAAGAGCTCTCACTCATAATAACTACAAAAAATAAAAGGAATAAATGTAGCCACAATTTTAAAATGTAAATTATAATAAATTATAGACTATACACACAAGAAAAAGCAGTGATCCATATTCATTTATTAGAATATTTTTAAAATGACTAGCTCAAAGACGTGTGTGTGTGTGTGTGTGTGTGTGTGTATTGAATGGAATTCCCATCAAAATACTAAACTTTCTTTTAGAAATAAAAGAAACAATTCTAAAATTCACAAGAAATCACAAAGACCCAGAATAACCAAAGTAATCCTGAGCAAAATAAATAAATAAAACAAGATAAAAACCAACCAAACAATAAAGATCTGACTTCAAAACATACCTCAAAAGTGTAGCAACCAAAACTTGATGGTATAGGCATAAAAACAAAAGACACACAGACCAATGGAACAAACTAGAGTCTAGAAATTAACCCTTATTTAATCAGTATTTATTTATTTATTTTTGGCTTCTTGAAATAGGGTGTTGCTATGCAGTTCAGGTTTGCCTTGAGCTCACCTTGTAGCCCAGGCTAACCTCCAGATGCAACAATCCTCCGGCCTCTGCCTCCCAAGTGCCGGGATTACAGGCATGCACCACCATGCCTGGCTTTAATCCATATTTATATAGACAACTGATATCCCACAGTGACACCAAGAACACAGAGTGGATGCAAGATGAGACAGCCTCTTTAATAAAGGGTGCTGTCGAGATTGAACACAGACATGCAGAACAAAGAAACTTAGTTTCTTCATCTCACTGTACACAGAAGACAACTCACAATCAATCAAAGACCTAAATATGAAACCTGAACATACGAAATTACAAGTAAACACAGCAAAAAATGGTGCATGCAATGAAATTTTACAGAGAACCCCAAAATCATAGACAAGTAAATGTAGAGAAATGGGATGATATCAAATTAAGAGGCTTCCGTACAGCAGAGCTCATTCACATGTCTTTGAGGTTTAAACTTTTATGTTTACCTTACCTTATTTTCTTGAAATTTATTAGGGTGAGAAACTTGTTTTTGTCCTTTTACTGTTTTGAACATCTGAATTTTGCTGACTGAATCATTTACGGTGATACTTAATATGCTCTTGTCTTTAGTAGCTGGGACAAAGTATCCTCAAATACAGATATGATACTTTCAAAAATACATTTTTTTTTGTTTTGTGGCACCGGGGATTGAACTCATTACCTCGTGCTTGCCAGGCAGGTGCTTAGGCCACTGAGCTAGATCACCAGCCAAAAATACTATTTCATAGTTGCCGATGTATGATTTCCATTGACAGTCGTATTATGTCAGCAATACTGAAACCTACATGCAATTAAATCCTTGGTATTCAAATTTAAGAATAGTGGGCCGGGGGATTTAGCTCTGCGGTGTAAGCGCCTGCCTGGCAAGCACAAGGTCCTGAGTTCGATTTCCGGTACCAAAAATTTAAGAATTTAAATCCAGTATTTATCCTGTATTTATTCAACTTCAAAAAAGGGAATCCTTTAATACTGGGTTATCCGTGGTAACGTCTTTATAGAAAGATTACTTTTATTTACCAATGTTCAAAATAACAATTTGTTCATTAGACCTGAATATTAATCAATTCAACTTTTTCCCTATGTATCATCACATTGAAACATTTTAATTGGATATGTTTAAAATGTAACATGTTTTGCTATATTTATCTTAACATCCATAGTGAACTGATTACCATCAAGCAAATTAACATACCCATTGTTTCATGTATTTTCTCTGTGTGTGTGTATGTGTGTTTGTGTGTGTGTGTGTACATGCGGTATGGAGAAATCTGTTCTCTTGGAAACTTATGGGTATAAAGTACAGTATTAGCTATATTCCTCACACAAAACATATATCTCTAGCTTGATTTATGCTACATATCCCAACTTTTTGATTTTTATTATTTTTGCCATATGAGAGATTGAGCCCAGTGCCTTAATACTGAGCAACAACACCCAGCCTTTTAAAACTTTGGTTCTGAGACAAGGTCTCACTAAGTCACTAACTTTACCCAGGCTGGCTTTGAACTTGTGTCCTTCTGCCTCAGCCTCCCAGAGTGCTGGCATTAAAGGAATTTACATCACACTAGGCTACTGCTGTAACATTGTTCCTTTTGCTCTACATATTCCTATTTAGCTGTCCCTTGCAATTACAGCTCTCTTCTCGGTTTCTGTGTTTTTCTTTTATTCTTTAGTTTTCTTATTTTAAGCTTCCACATACAAGTGAACTTCTGCTACATTTTTCTCTATCTGTGATTTATTTCTCATAGCACAATGTCCTTCTGCTTTATGCATGCTATTTCAAATGTCAGGAGATTCTTTTCAAAGACAATATTATTTCCTTATATTTATCTTATCCGTCCATCCACTGATGTGAGTTTTAATTGTTTGTGTATCTTGACTATTATGCTTGCTGTTGCAAACTGCAGGTATTTTTGGGAGGTGGTAGCTTCATTTCTCGGGGAGTAGACACCTGGATTGCTGAGTCATGTGGAAGTTCTAATTTCAGTTTCACTAGGAACCTATATACTGTGATCCACATACATTCTTGCCAGTAGCGTACAAGGGGATTTAAATATTTATATATTTTGAATTATTGCCACAATTATCTTTACATGGAGACTGTTCCAACTTTGGACAATGCTGGTCTCTTCAGTTTATCTTTTGATTCCTCTTAAGATTTTAGTAATTTTAAAATATTTTTTGATATATGACATAAGATGTTCTAAACTCATCTTATGTCTTAGTACAGAACTAGAACCAGTCATTTCCTCCCCTTCCTTTAAAGGAACATGGTATTTCAAGTCCAAAATCTGGAGGACAGGTGCACTCAGTACTCAGTACTAGTAAGTTTGTTGCTCTGTCTAGCCCTTCTCAATGAATGAAACCAGGACAGTTTTTGCATGTTCTGGAAAATTTTTATTTATATCCACCCATATCCATTCCCAGTAGCATATATAGTTCTCATGCCATTTTGTAGGTGTCCCGACAGATTTGTCTATTGCTCAAAATAAAAATATCTGTATCATTGTTATTCACATATATCTTTTTATACTTTTACCAGCAATTCCTTTAGATAGATTGATAAAAGTTGGATTTTTCAGTTAAACAATTAAAAATATATTAGATATGTTGCCAGATCTTGCTATATTATCCTGCACAGAACTTTTAAAATTTTGTATTCTCCCGAGCAATATTAGAGAATCTTTTGCCTAGCCTCACCAACCTAATAATTAACAAACATGAACATTTCCAATGCAATAAAGAATGGTACTTTAGTACAGTTTTAACTTGCATTTCTTTTATTATCAGGAAGTTGATGCTTTCTGTATGTGAAAAATCTGCTTGTATTTATTTTTCAATGAGTTGTCAGATCATATTTGTAACCAAGCTTTATTTAGGGGTTCTGTCATAATCTGTATTTTTAGAAACTGATTATATTGGACCATTAACCCTTTGTAATATAAGGTTGTAAATATTTTTTCCAATTCTGTATTTTTAAACTGACTGTGGTATATTTTACAAAAATTGTTTTTTTATATTTTTGTTTTATAAAAATCAGTTTTCTTTATTGTTTCATTTTTTTTTCCTAGATTGTGATTCAACATTAAGGAAACTTTCTTCATTCCAAGATCATAGGGAACCCACTTGTGACTTTAAAGTTTTTGTTTAGATTTTTAATATTACTTGGTTGTTATTTCTGTACTTGACTTTATGCTTCCTTTATTTTCTATCATGAAGGTGGTCATCGAAATTTTTCATATCAGTCTGCTTTTCTATTATCTAGAGATGACTGTTTCTCAGAAATACAATAGTTCATGTAAGACAAATATCTTGTTAATCTTTCTAATTCAATTACACTGGGTCATTTAAAAAAATGGTTTCAAGTCAATATTCAGGTTTTTCTGGGTATATCCTAAGACAATTCTGAAGTCATGGGTATGAATAAATTAAAGCTTCTATAAACATATCCAGTTTTCCAAACTGGATGTTGTACATATTTCCATTTCAACTAGACATGTGTGAGATTCTGATAACTTTACATTCCAATATTAGATCCATCCATTCATTTCATTTGAACCATTTGGCTGTGTGCACAGATTTCATTGTGTTTTAAATTTGCATTTCCCTGATGGCTCAATTAGTTGGGCCTTTTTTCATGTGTTTCATAGCCATCTCAATGTTCTCTGCATAGTGTCTATTTAACTCCTTTGACCCCTTTTTTCCCTCAAAGTGAATCATACTGCTTTTTCTTCACTGTTTTGAAAAACCTTTATATTTTCACTACATATAAATCATTTATCAGAAATAAGTTTAACAAGTATGCTTTCCCTTATGATACTTCCTTTTCACATTTTATGATTTACCAATACTATGTCCTAATAAAAAGAATTCCTAAAATTTCGATACAGTAAAACTTGCCATTTTTTATGGTATTTGGAATTTGCTTAACAAATTTTTGTTTAGACCAAGATTATTATGATGTTTTCTTGTGCTTGTTTTGAATGTTTGATTGTTATACTTTCACATTTAGGTTTTAAGAACTGACATTGAAAAATTGTATGAAATAAAGCTCATGCCAGGCATGGTGGTGCACACCTGTAATCCCAGCACTCAGGAGGCTGAGGCAGGAGGATTGCCATGAGTTCGAGGCCAGTATGTGCTACATAGTGAGTTCAAGGCCACCCTGAACTACATAGTGAGACCCTGTTTCAAAGGACAAAAAAAAAAAAAAAAAAAAGAATGAAATCACCAACAGAATGAAAAGACAACCCACAGAGTAGAAAAAAATTATAGCAAATTGTACCTCAGACAAAGGACTTATATCTAGAATATATAAAGAGTTGCAAAAAATCAGATCCCCAAAATTCAAAGACCCAATTCAAAAGCGGGCATCTGGGATGAATACAAACTTCTCAGACGAAGAAAAGCAAATGGCAAATACATACATGAAAAATGTTCAACATCACTGGTCATTCAAGAAGTACAAATTAAAACAACACTGAGATTCCATCTCACCCCAGAAAGAATGGCTGTCATCAAGAAATCAGCCAATAACAAATGCTCTCAGGGCTCTGGGGAAAAAAGGAACCCTTCTCTACTGTTGGTGGGAGGGTAGACTGATGAAACCAGTGTGGAGATTCCACAAAAAACTAAGATTAGAGGTCCCATTCCACCCGGCTATTCCCCTCCTGAGTATCTTCCCAGTAGAATTAAAAACACCATACCACAACAATATATGGGCACCCGTGTTTATAGCAGCACAATTTGTAACAGCTAAATCTTGGAAACAACCCAAATGCCCATCGATCGAGGAATGGATTAAAAAATATTTTTTAATATATAATGAAATACTAAGCTGTAAAGAAGGATAAACTTGAGACTTTTACAGGTAAATGGATATAACTCACTACCATAGTCACTTACGACATAGTCGTAAGTGAAATAAATCAGACTCACATGTGTAACATCATATTGTCTCACTAGTGTGTAAAACTGAATGAGTAAATAAGATCCAAAATGTACAATAGATACTGGGGATAAGAAAGAAACTGTCCAAAAGAAAAGAAAACCTGTGATAGGAGAAGGGGGAAAGGAAGGAAGGGAAACAGGAAAAGGAAAAAAATGTGTATATATATATATACACACACATACACACATACAAGATAGTTAAGATAGCTACACAGCTAGTATCTTTTAGTTCACTGAAAAGAAAGGTTTGTGCTAATATTGTTGGGACAATATTTCACGCCTATATCTTGCGTTCTGAACAACTATTATGAATATAATATGCAATGTATTATAACCCTCCTACTAACCTGTTTTAAAGCTTATTTTTAATTTTTCTCTTTAAAATAAAAAAGCCAAAAAAGAAAGCTCATATCTAATTATTCCAAGTAGATACCCAATTTACATTTTAACATTTATTGTTGCATAAAATTATTTTTCCCTGAAGTTTTAGGGTGGGGACATAAGCCAGGATAGTTTTGAAGCTATTTTCTTTGCAAAATGATTAAAAGAATAACATTGCACTTTGAATTCTCTGCTTCTCCTCTGTTGGGTTGATGCCTAAGCTTTCTGATAAGTGTCTGTCTCTCACATTCTCTGACATACTTCTTGGAGGACCATTTGGAGATATTTTGACCATCAATAATGCATGCCTCAAGGCCAGGGATATAGCACCTGCCTGACAAGTGTGAAGTCACGAATTCAATTCCTGGTACAAACAAACAAACAAACAAACAAAATGCATGCTTCCTTTGCTGACACCATACTGGTAAACTGCCAACAGTTTGTCATCATTCACTTAAATTTTGGAGTTCACAGGGATGTTATGACACTTATTAGTGACTTATGTTGTATATGAATTTTTGATTATGCTGTCATAAATTCTTTGACAGTTTTTACGAGAAAATTTTTTAGTCACCTGGTTCATCTTCTCTGGGCTTCTCTAACATTCTCACTCACATAGGGGGAACCAAACTCAAAAAGTGTGTCTTGGTCAAAGCCTGATGTTGGAAATAGATGAAATAAATTCCAAACATATCCCTATAAACTCAACAAGTTCAATACTCTTCAGTTAGTCTGTTTGGGGTGTTAGAATAAAATACTATAATCTCAGTGGCTATAAATGAAAGAAATTTTTTTCTTACAATTTTAGACCCTGAGAAAGTGCTGGTAGTTTCAAGAGAGATGTCTTAGTAAGGGTACTAATCCAATCATGACCTAATTACCTTCCAAATAGCACTTTTAATAGCATCATTTGTGGATTAGGCCTCACTATTTGAATTTTGTGGGTTTCTGTCTACAGCATCTATTTACATTATAATATTTAATAGGCTATTTATATTTGTTTCATCTCATTTTTTCAAAATTCCCCCTCTGGTGAGCTTTATAAGGTATATTATATTTGAACAGACTTCTATGTATAATATTTATAAATTTTTGGAGCCTGCTCAAAACAGTTGTCTCAGTATGTAGTTTTGTTCTAAACAAAGCTATAGTAACATACTCATCATGCATTAAATTATGTAAAAGATGTTTGAATAGCAGTTATAACAAAAGAAAATAAGAGTTTAAAAAACAAAGAATCATTTTCATCTTTATAATAGCCAGTTACTATAATGTAAAGGAAGACAACCAGAATACATGAGAAATTATAAACAATTGCTTTTACATTGTGAATTCTGCTGCTGTAGATGCTCAAATTTCATATGCAAAAGAAAACACAAATTATAGAAGTTTCATATCATATTAAGCAAATTTGTAAAAACAACGTTTAGAGAGAAACATTTGATGGAAATTGGCTAAACACTATACACCAGACAATTTCTCCCCCTTTCTTCACCATTGATTAAAAGCATAATAAGGACAACTCTACACTGAGAATATCAGAAGTATAAATTCTCCTAGAGTAATTAAAAAAGTCAAATTGATAGGCAAACATATCCAGTGAGGATTAATTTTGATTTAATGTTCTTTTGAGGTTACAAATGATAGGTAGGGTTACATTAAAGAGAGTACTATTAGTTGCTATAAAAAATTGCCATAAAATTAATTGCTCAAAAAATGCAAATGCATGTTGAAGTTCTAGAAGTTAGAGTTCAAATTTATCTCCCTTGACTATAATCAAGGGGTTCACAAGGATGTGCTTCTTGTGAATGCTCTAGGGAGATTGTTTTCTTATATTTTCCAGCTACTTGAGACCACCTCTCTACTTTGGAGGCCTCTCCTCTACTTTGGGTCATTGACCAGTTCCTAAAACTTTAACAAAATTGGGCAGAGATCTTGCTTGGTTTTCTCTGTGGTTGTCTTTTTTTCAATTCCTTCATCCTGCTTTAAGGACTCTTGTGATTACATTGACCTGCCTAAGGAACCCAGGATAACCACGATATTCTCCTTATTTTAAGGGCACCTGGTTAGCAATTTTAACTCCACCTGAAACATAATTACCCTTCATCATGTGACAGAACATGCTCACAGGCTCTCAGGTTTCGTTATAGACAAATTTGGGGAACCACTGCTCTATGTACATCATCTACTATGGCTTTATAACATACAAATGGACTTTTTTGAAGACATTTTTATATTTTTAAAAGATTTTATCATGTTTCTTTCATGTTTATCTTCAACTCAGATTTTATGTGAATTATAACTATATATTCATAAATGCACACACATACACACACAAACATACTTCTGATTTATTTAGAGCAAGACTGAAAAACTATGTGTTGAAATACACTATTATAACAGGGAAACATTCTTGCTAAAAACTGAAATGCAGTATATGATGATATAAACAACAACAAAATGGAAATCAAAAAGTGTTCTCAACCTTCATCTTCCCTAGTATAAACGTGAATGTAAGACAGTAATTATATTTGAAAGTGTTCAGCAGAAAGTAATGGGCACTTACTTATCTCACAGGTCTTCACCACTACTGAACATCCTTTTAGAAATCCCAAGACCAACTATTAGCTCCAAGAGTGAAGATTGGAAGGAGGAAAATGCTAGTGTGACTTTAACAAAGAAGGAAACACTTTTATATAGATTTTCCTAGGCAGCAGGCACAATTTAACTATAAAAACTCAGACTTCAAAGTTGCTAATTGCTAATGTCATGATTAATTGTTGAGTGCAAACTTTCAATACAGCTCACTCTCAGTTTCTGCACTTAGTAATAAGATGAAATATTTTGGGACACAATCATGAACATTGCTATAGTGACTAAAATGTTTACATTTATGGAGATCCTGGCATTGAATTAATTCATTTTATTCTGTAAAAATATTCCTTCTGTTGAGCAAAAGTGGATGCTGAAACTGGTCATTAGATACCATTAGTTTATACTTTCTCCAATTTTGGATTTCAATTATTCATGCT
Source organism: Cuniculus paca (assembly GCA_004365215.1). Classification (NCBI taxonomy): domain Eukaryota; kingdom Metazoa; phylum Chordata; class Mammalia; order Rodentia; family Cuniculidae; genus Cuniculus; species Cuniculus paca. The sequence continues at coordinate 27,337 of RJWT010002196.1, forward strand.
ATATTTATGTTCCATTATTTTGGGACATTGCAAGTTGGCAATCTTAATTATATAATTCTTTCAGAAAAAGCTGTCAAACGTAGAGGTTTAAAACCAAATTTTCAAGTAACTCAAATGGATTAGTTTGAAGAACTTTTTTTCTGGATTTGAGCTATGATTGAAGTAACCCATCATCTTAGGATACATATATTTGAAACATAGGTTTGCAGTATTGTAATTCATACTAGGAATTGCTGATGTCAGGACTGGAAATCATAAAGCTAGAAATTGCATAATAATAGAAATACCAATTAAGCTCTGAATTGCAGATGTGAATCTTCCCTAAAACCTAAAGTAATAATTAGGAAGATTTCTTTCTGACTCTGGATTCTGCTGGTATCAGTGAGCTGCACAGAACTGGGTTTGCAAAAGAAATACAAAGTACACACATCTGGGAACGCACATATGCTTTTCAGCAAATAGACAACAGGTCAGGCTAATAAGTGCTCGCCTGAGGAATCCATCACATTTAATAGGTTTGTCACATTGTCATGGAGAAGTATGTTGTTATTCATCATGTGCCTTAAAGGTGAATCTCTACAATGAACATGAGTTTTGTGGTCTACTACTTAATGAATGAACTCGAGTGTTGGCAACTACTTCTGCCACCTACTGTTTTTTAGGTACTTAAATTTAACTTGGCTCAGACTTGTGGAGAATTTTTAAATGCAAGATGAGAGAAAACTTAACTTCTTAGCCATGTTAAATTGTCAGTTAATCTCTTAGTGTGTTGGTTTTCTGATCTGTCAAATGGGGTTTGGGGTGCAGATAAAATCCAACATTTCCATGCAGATAAAAAGTATGAGTGTGTGAGGGAGGAAAGCAGTTGACTAGCTGTTTAAGACCATTGAGAAAGTACCAGCTATTTTTATATTGTCTATCTTCATCTATATATGACTGGTACTCAAAAATAGATACCAATTAAGGATGATCTATGTTGTTCAATACATAGATTACTATATAATGGACTAATTATGGGTCACATCAATTATTTCTTCTAAAGCAATGTGCCTTCCTTTCAGGCACCATTGACTTTTGTCACCATTTAGTTACTCTGTATTTGATAACAAGGTACCACTGTCTCACCCACTTCCCCATTTCTCATTCCCCTTCCTCTGCCTTCTCAAGTCAGAGACATCAATTCTGTTTCTCATGGGCCATATCTATGAGTTTGGGGACCACACGTCTTAGATTTTCTTGATTTTTCTCCCTGATTATACTGAATTACATCCATAAATATCTTCTTGGAAAGAATCCATTGAAAGTAAAGGGTTTAATCACTTCTCTATTTAAAAATGTATTTAGTTAGCACTCATACTTATCTATGTTCAAAAAAATTATAGTTTGGCACAAACCCCACAGTAATTTTCCCTGGAACTCTGAGGGTGGTATGCCCAGAACTGATGAAAGGTTGGCTGCCAGTATAATTATGCTTTTAGGTGGAGAGAAAGGGAATTTTTTCCTTTTTTCATTAGGTTTTTTTGGAGAATTTTTTCTTTATCTATGCTTTTAAATTTTATACAGATTCATCTAGAAATATTTCATTTTCAATTGACTCCTGTTGGCATTCAATTTAAAATAAACTCTTGTCAAGATAAACTCTATTACCAAATGCAGGCATAGAAAATTGTCTATTTTACCACAATATTGTCCTTTTTTTTTCATTTTCCTCAGATGGCTATGAATGGAAAAGGCATGCTTTAATAATCTTTTGTCTCTTTTTTATCTTTTTTTTTTCTTTTGCTTTACATCCTGGGACTAGTGGCTGTATTACTCTTTCATTTGTTCAGTCAGTTTGATCAGACATACTTCAAGAATCAAACTCAGGACCTTCTGTCTGTGCTGCTGAGCTATATCCCCAACCCTAGACATATTTCAAATTTCTAAGCTATGCTTTCTATCATTCTCTCTCCCTCCCTCCCTCTCTGAGACAGGATCTCACTGTGTAGTTCAGGCTAGCCTTGAATCCACTACGTAGCCCAGGTTGGCCTCAAACTTGCAGCAATTCTCTTGCCTCAGCCTCCCAAGAGCTGGGATTACAGGTATGCACCACTACATGTGGCCTATTTTCTCATTTTAATATGTTCTCAAGTTGAAGATAATAGTGTCTTCTTTTTAACTTATTTTTGTGCCAGTTCTTCTTCCACATAATTTCACTCAAAGGTATGTAGAACCATTGTGGATTTTTCTTACATAGGAATGAAGAATGAAATTGAATGTTCAGCTTTTATTTCCCCTCTAAAAACAAACACAAATTAACTGCAAACAAATAGATCTGCTGGGTATCAAGGATCCAAAACCAACTGTACCAAAATTCTTGGAGAAACACAGTCAAACAAACAGAGAATAACTGAAAAAGAAACTTGTGAGGTGCTCACCAGAGCTGCATCCACCTGCAACAAGATCACTTTTAAGACCCTGGCTCTGTAGCTATACTACATGAAACTGTCCTGCTGACACCAGTACTGGCCCTGCCCCAGGCCCTGGACCTCCAGTAGCTCTGCTTGCTTCTGTACTTTAGATGTTGGCTCTACCATTGCTCTGTGTATTCCCATGATTTAAATGTGCAGCTATTGATAGAGTAAGTCAAATTATGCCCTGAGGTCTGGAATCACTGTTATTCCGCGAAGGTCTGCTTTCCATACCTTGCTTTCTAAGACTATTCCACAAGTGCAAGCACTTTAAACAATGGGCCTACTGCTGTGCCTGAAACATCCCCACTGGAGTTATGGAACAGCTCTACGTCTGCACACCAGGACTCACAGCTGGACATAGAACCACCACCAATGGAAATACATGAACCTCGGCCTCTATACATGTGGTAGCTCTATGCCTGTCTGTGCTTGAGATTTGAGTCCCTCATGTTATCCACAATTACCTGCACTTTACCAGTATGGAATATCTATTTCTAACCATTGTAACCAGCCAGGACTTCAGAGCTATGGTTCTTCTATGTATGCCTGTGCTCTAGACCCTGGCTTCTTGGCTGTTTTACAGGTGCTATACATCAGGTATTGCTGCCACTATCACTACTACTGTGCCCCTCAGATGAATTTCACATGAAGAATACCTTTATTTATGACTCTCACATAAGAGAAAAGGGGATCAGGATGACTCCAATGTCTTCAGCACCTAAGGCTCCAACCCTTGCTGCAGACATTCAGGCTGAGAACCCTTGCAATCTCTGCCAACACTATTTAACCTGCAGACTTGAATGGAGACTACACTGCATCATTGGAGCTGAGATGCCCAGTTGGAGGCCTCAAATGCCCAAGATCATCCCCAACAAAATCAATCTATAAATTTTGTGAAAAGTAGCTATCACGTGCACAGATATCAATACAAGACAAAGGAAATAGGAACAAAAATACAGAATTAAGACAGCATCTTGGGAATATAATATCTGTAACTGGTTTCAAAGAATTGGAGTGGCCGGGCGTGGTGGCGCACGCCTGTAATCCCAGCTCTTGGGAGGCTGAGACAGGCGGATCGTTGTGAGTTCGAGACCAGCCTGGGCTACAAAGTGAGCACAAGGACAGCCTGAACGGCATAGAGAGACCCTGTCTCAAAAATACCAGGGCTGGGGATCTAGCTCAGCAGTCTAAGCGCCTGCTGGGCAAGCACAAGGTCATGAGTTCAATTCCCGGTGCCGCAAAAAAAAAAAAGAATTGGAGTTGTACAAATTTCCTAAAAGAGAATTCAAAATATTTAAGGAAGATCAGAGCACAATAAGATAACAGAGGGAAAACTTAATGAAATTAAAAACAGTACATGATCAAAATTAGAAAAAAGAAATAGAATCATAAAGAATCAAACACAAATTCAAGAGCTGAAGAATAAAATAAATGAAATGAAAAAATATATTAGAAATTGTCAGCAGCTGAATTGACCTCAAGAAGGAATCAGTAAAATTGAGTACAAATCACCAAAATAACCAGAGGAGAAATAGAAAAAAATGTAAAGTTAAAATGCAAACAGCCCAAGGGAGTTATAGAATAAAATTCAAGTAACACACATAGAAGTTTTAGAAGAAAGAAAAAACAGAATGCCTATTTAAAGAAATAATGGCTGAAAATATCCATATTTTGGACACATATGAAGAATTAGATGTGCAAATTTTACAGATCTCCAATCAGGTTTAATCCAAAAAAGACTTTACCAAGACCTGTTATAATCAAATTACCAAAAATAGAGACAACCTTAAGAGCAGCAACAAAAAATGGATTTCTCACATAATGGAACCCACACGAGTATATGAAGGAATTTCTCAGCATTACTTTCTTAGCCAAGGTGGACTGGTGATTCATCATTTGTAGACCTCCCTTAAAAGAAATACTAAAAGTGTTCAAGTTTAAATGAGAGGACACTAGTAACATGACAAGATAAAGTATAAAACTCTCTGTTAAAGTACATGCTCAAATTCAGAGCACTCTAATATTGTAATGGTGATAGATAAAAAAAATCTTTCTCTAGTACAAAGGTTATAAGACAAAACAACCATAGCTACTTTAATTTGAGATATATAACATCAAAGGATCCAAATTGTGATATCAGAAATATAAAATGTGAATGTAGGACTATAGTGTTTTGTGCACAAGTAAAGTTATCAGCTTAAAATAGAGTTATAATAAGATATTTTAGGTAGAGTTTATAATAATCATAAAGCTAAATTTCCTTGTATATATAAAAATGACAGCATGTCTGTAATCTCAGCACTCTGGAGGGCTGAGGCAGGGGGATTGCAACTTTGAGTTCAGCTTGGGTAATTTAGTGTCTTAGCTAGATGCATTCATACTCAAAGTATTAAAAGGGGCTGGTGAGGAGGCACCTCAATGTAAAGGCTCCAGGTTAGTGGTGGTGAACCAATGACATGTGTGGCACAGTGGGCTGTTTGTATCACTGAGAGCTCTAAAAGTTTCACCAGCTCTAGATTCATTCCTGATTATTCAAAAATTAAAAGCAAGATAAAAACAGAGGAATCAAAACAAACAGAAAAGGTTCAAAATCATGAAGACAGAAAAAAAAAAAGGGATATACTGACAAGAAATATAGGAAAAAAAATACCCAAAGGCAAAAATCAGCAAATCCTTAGTGATTACCTTGAATATAAATGGATTACATGCACTAATCAAGATATAGAGTGGCTAAATGGATTACAGGGTGGTGGTGGGGAGCCCAAGGATAAGATACCTAGAGAAGGGATTCACTTCAAGTTCTAAGGACATATATAAAAAGGTGTAAAGGGATGAGAAAAAAATAGATACCCCATGCAAATAGAAATCAAAAGAACAAGAGTAGTAACGCATATACCTAACAAAATAAAAAATAAGTTAAAAACTAATAGTAGACAAAGAGATTATAAAATACCTTTGTCAATTAAGACCCTAAAACACAAGTAAAATTAACAAAGTACATAATTTAGAAGAAAATAACAGAAATCTCAAATTCAGAAGTCTGACTATTCACCACTACAGCTTATACTATAGAAATACAAAGGATCATAAAAACCTAAGATGAATAATTCTAGCCAACAAGTTGGATGATTCCAAAAAAGGGATAAATTCCTTGACACCTACAATCAAGATTCCCTCAAGAAGAAACAGAAAATCTAAATAGTCACACATTGGAAACGAGACTAATAAGTAATCAGAGATCTACTATTAAGAGAAACACATATAACTGTATGTATGTATGTGCTAGATAACTATACTACTAATCTCTGTTGATCAAAAAGAACAATTTGTGCTATCACTGTTGGATTGTTTGATCTTTTTTTTATGCCTAGATCTTGTAACCTAAACAACTATTTCTAGGATAACAATATGGAATGTATTAACTAGGGTTGATTTCTTACTGGTTTTTTTTTTTTGAAACTTTGTATTATTTCTATCATTTTTCTGTTTTGCTTTTTAAAATAAAAAAAGAAAGAAAGAAACAAACACAGGACCTAGTGGTTTTGTTGCAGACATCTATCAAACATTTAAAGAGGAATAGATATCAAAGCTTATCAAACTCCTCCAACAATTAAAGAGTTAAAAAATATGTCTGAGTTCATTTGTACAATGCCACCATTACCCGGATATTTAAAGCACATCATAAAAGATGACAATTACAGGCCAATATCCCTGATATGCATAAATGCAAAATCTTCAACAAAAATTGTAAAATTAAACAGCAAATAAAAAGTTGACACAATATGACCAGCTGGGATTCATCCTGGGATGCAAGGGTGATTTGATATACATAAATTAGTAAACATGGTACAACATATTGATAGAATGAAATGTGAAAATCCTATAAATCTCTCAAAGCCAGGTATGGTGGTGTACACTTGTAATCCTGGCACTCAGGAGACTGAGGCAGGAAGATCACTGTGAGTTCAAAACCAGTTTGAATAAGACAGTGAGATGTTGTCTCAAAAAAAAAAATCCTCTCAATACAGCATAGTATCACCAATCATATAATCATTTCAATAGCATTTTAAAACATGTTAATGTCCACAAACAATGAAAGACACATCATATAATCATCTCAGATTAGCAGCAAGGACCTTTAACTGAATTTAACATTTTGTAATAAAACCTTTCAAACTAAGCATGGAAAAATGTATTTCAAGACAATAAAGGCTATTTAGGATAAGCCCACTACTCATGTCGTACTCAATGGTAAATCTGAAGGCATTTTTTCTGACATCAGAATAAGAGGAATCCCACTCTTGCTGATCTATTCAACTTAGTACTAAAAAGTCCTAGTCAGATAAGCAGGCAAGAAATAGAAAAAAATGAACATCCAAAGTGAAAAAGAAGTTCACCATCTCTTTGCAGATGACCTTTTCCTATATATAGGACACTATAAAGATGCTCCCAAATGATGACAAATTCAATAGTGTTGTAAGCTACAAAATTAATACACAAAAATTAGTTGCAGGTTCATATACTAACAGTTAACTATCTGAAATAGAAATTAGGAAAAAGTGTCAAGAATAATAAAACACTTAAGAATAAATTTAATCAAGGTAAAATACCAACACACTATAAACCCTAAACACTGATGAAATAAATTAGAGACAGATAAATGGAAAGATACGCTGAGTTCACAAATGAGAAGAATTAATTTGTCAAAATACCCATACAAGTCAAAGTAATCACTGATTCAATGTTGTCTCTATCACACTGCCAGAGAATTTTTCATAGAAATAAAATTCACCATCCTAAAATTTGTATGGAACCACAAAATACTTTTGGATGCTAAAGTAATTTGAGAAAGGAAAAGAATTGAGATTTTTCACTTTTAAATTGTATTATAAAGCTATAGTAATCAAAACATAATTTTTTTTTTGTCTTTTTGAGACAGGGTCTCACTATGCAGGCCTTGAGCTCATTTTGTAGCCCAGGCTGGTCTTGAACTCACAATGATCCTCTTGCCTCAGCCTCCTGAGCGCTGGGATTACAGGCATGCACCACCAGGCCCGGCAAAACAGAATGTTATTAGTAAAAAAAAGACTTTGGAACCTTATACCGTAAACAAAAGTGAAACACAAAGAAATAAATATTTAAGTGTAAAAACTAAAGCTTTCAAACTCTTTGAAGAAAATACAGGGAAGCATTCTATGACATTGATCTTGGGATTAATTTTTGGACTGTGATAACAAAATCACAGACAAAAAAATCAAAATTAAACAAGTTAAAGGAGCAAAATTAATAAAAGTAATCAACATCAAAGTAGAATTTTTTTTGTACAGCAAAGAAAAGAATCAAAAGGCAGAAGTTAAATAAGTAAATGTTTACAGATGTCTTCCAAGGAATTAATATTGACATGTATAGGTAACTAAATGACTCAAGGACAAAAAAAAAAAAAGGCAATCTAATTTAAAAGTGGGAAAAAATTTCAATACACATTATTTTTCAAAGACCACAAACAAATTGCTGATGGGCACACGAAGTTTATCAGCGTCACTAGTCATCAGGAAAATGAAAAGTCAAAAACTGTGAATTACCACTTGATGTCTGTTGAGGGGTTATCATGAAAAATTAGAAGGTTCTTAAAGTGTTGACAGGGATACGGTGAAAGGGAACTCATACTGTGTCAGCACGTATGAAAATTGATACAGTCATTATGGAAATGTGTATGTAGGTTCTTCATAAAAATTCAAAGGATCACTTTCGATATGACCCAGCAATCCCACTTCTTCATGTAGATCCAGATGTCAGTATGAAATGAAATGAAGTCAGTATGTTGAAAAGACATATATGTGTTTCCATCTTTATTGCAATTAAGAACAATCAAAATATGGAGGGGCTGGGCATGTAGTTTACAAAGTTCATTCTTCCATATTCAGTTAACTAGATTTGAAAGGACCCCAACTAAATACATTATGTAGCCCTTATTCACATATTTATCTGCTCCAATATTTCAAAACCATGTATGTCAACACCATGACATTATACCTTTAAATTTGGAATAAACTTTGAATAATCTAGTCTAGCGATAAAGACAGAAACTTATTTTATTGTTTACAATCTGCCTAGATCTAAATATGTACTTTGACATATTTAAAAGCAAAGGTGTGAAATGGAAGTCCCTTAAAATTTTATTCTGAAAGGTCTTTTGAGGAAATGTATCCAATTTCCATGCATTTTTCCATAATTTCATATATGATGGCATTAGCATTGAACAAATCTTGGGTACATAAGAGAAGTTTTCTGCCTTTTAAAGAGCTCGCCATTCTGTGAAAAGAGCTTATTGCTAGAATCATTTCTCAGGTTTTAGAAAAATATCCTAATAAAATATTAAAAATTCCAAATTAACCTTTCTTATTAATACCAAAATATGAACCATAGAAGCCAGTTTCTGGAAATTTCAGGCCACTGAATATTGCTTCCTATGAGTGGCACTAGAGTTTCAGTTAGGAACTTTACTGGAAGTCAATGCCACCACTCTGCATTTATCACTGCCAGCCTTGCTCTGCATATTTTTTTGGTATTCGCCATGCATTGTTAACGGTGATTGTCATGTAATTAAATCACTGCTCATCACAAGAGCCAGTTTTTATGCTGAGATAAGCATCAAAAGCCTGCAGCAGGACCCCCAGATCAATAAAGATGTTCCCAATAGGATTACAAAGAGACTGGGGTTGAGGAGGGCACTAGAATTAATTAGGAATGATTTCTCTTTTTCTTTCTACTTTCATTATATTTTTAATTGTTTTTCCATTTTCAATAGGCTCTACCCCCACATACACAGTTTTGTTTTTAATTCTGTGTGGACACTCAAGACACTCTTGTCTGGAGATCTGTAGAAACTGTACTCACAATTCCTTCTACTTTCAGTCATCTTCCTGAATTCCAACTTCATTTAGTACCAGTAAATCGAGTTTCATTATTTTGAAAGAAAACATAAGAGTAGGGTTGACCATCTAGTCATTATTTATTTAGGTATGGGGAATCAAACTCAGGAAGTCACACTTGCCAGGCAGGCGCTTATGCCACTGAGCTATATCCCCGGTCGCTGACCATCTAATTATTAAACACTTTCAACTGTAGGTGGATTTCTTCAAGTTGGTACTTTCTTGAGGAAGTGTGACATGCAGTTTCTACACATATCAGCACATTCTAAACTGAAACAAAGTCCAAATGAAACCTGAATTTTAAAAAAGAATTTTGCACTTCCATCAACTACGTACAACATTTTTTGGGGTGGGCAACAGATGAAAGAAGGCATGGACTTGATTTCTAGAATACGGATATGTATCCAAAGTGAGAGATGTGTTCTTGTGTGCATGAGCATGTGTGCTTGGTGGAGGTGTCTGAAAATACTTCTTCAAAGTACAGTGCTTTGGCAGATAGAGCACTTTAAACTAAAGGGCACATCATGAACAAAGAGCTAGGGTTCTCTAACTTTTCTTGCCTCTCACTCTCCCTAGAAGTCCATTATACAAATGATTCCTCTTCTTCAAGGTATTTCATAAAAACTAGAACCCGCTTTTCCCAAAGCCAGCCATAAAAACCTTCGGTATTACTCATGTGTATGCATGCAAGTGCGCGCTCACACGCGCACACACACACACACACACAGCCTTTCTGTTTTGAATGTGGTCCTAAGAAAATTCTCTGACTTTTGTCCAATTGATGGAAAGACCATCACCCCATAGGAGTCCTGCATCATACTGAGGAAGAAATACTTCAGAGAGATGAGCAGTAATCTGAACATGCAAGTCTTGATGGGCTTTCCTTATTCAGTAATAAAAGATCCTTTTTGTCCAATCATATTTCTACAAGGCTGTTTCTGTGTAGAATACAAACATAAAGTAAACATTTTCCTGCATCTCTGAGGTCTTCATTCTGAAGGCTCCCAGGCCATATAAAATTTTGATTATGTAACTCGTAGGCCTTTTTCTTGTCAGTCTACCTTTTGTTATAGAAGTTGGACTGTGATCTTTATGAGGTGAAAGAAAGAGATCATTTCTATCCCAACATGTGACAATATGGGCAACCATACTCCTAACATCTAGGATTAAAATTGTTAACTGCTAGAAATTAGTAAGGCAACAGGAAGAAGTAGTTTGGGGAGGGTTGAAGGTGACAGTGGTTCAAAGAGTAAAAGGTAATAAAGGTATTTGTAGAAATTACAAAACATTTTACATAAGAGAAGGGAATTGAAGTCAAAAGAATGGGAAAGAAAAAACGATCTTTTAATAGTGACACAAATGGCTCATGGTATAAGCTCATTATCGAGCATACCTAGTCACGGCTGGGTCTTGGCAAAGCTAAGGCATGACAGAATATTAACTTTGCTGCTTTTTCTTCTAGTCCTTAAGAATTAAATTGTGCTTTTTTTTATTCAGCACATACTTACCATGTACCTACTCTTCTTCTTTTTTTTTTTTTTTTTTTTTTTTGCGGCACCAGGGATTGAACTCACGATCTTGCGCTTGCCAGGCAGACACTTAGGCCGCTAAGTTAGATCCCCGGCCCCATGTACCTACTCTTAAGGATTGAAGGAACATGTGAGAAGTTAAAGTGCTCCTTTTCATCACATTAGTTCAGAAGCAACCAAGATGTAGATACAGGAGTCAAACCAATACAGATAACATATGTATATTTGTGCTGTTCGCAAATAAAACCTCAGAATTCAATTGATTTTTCTAGGTAAGGAAATGATGACTATCACAAGCCTCCCTGTTGCAGACATGGCCTGCTCCTGTAAAGCTCATGACTTAGAGGATCAGAGAAAAATGTCTGTTCCCTGTAGACAGGTTGAGTCCAAAGCGAAGAAATGGGGCCAAATGCACTTTGCCCCCCTAGGGAGGTGGAGTGAGGATGGACCCAGGCAGTCACTAGCATTGTTCCCACAGAGCTTCCTGCATGGCAGCCTCTTGAACGGAGGCCTAAGGCAAGCCACCTTTCCTAACAAGAGACACATGTATGAGTCCTACCAGCAGGACTTAGATGTAGTCCATACCTTTGAGGAGCTTACAGTACAGCATTGAACTAGAGCCACACATAAGCAATAGCAATACTTATGCCCAGCTTCATTTTCCAGCCAGGGAATCATGTTGGGCTAGGTAGGAAATAGCTGGACTCAACCTACTTTTTGATTCGTGCAAGACTCTCATCTCCAAAAATGGCAGATTCCAAGCAATCTGCTTTATTCATCAATTCTAAGGACATATATACCTGCCTTAATCTAGAACAGCCGATTCCTTTTCTCTTTCAGTGACCATCTGGTCAATTTTTCAAACTTTTATCATTATCGCATTTAAGAAATGTTTTGGACAACCATCACCATGTGTAACACTTCTTGCCTTGAAGTTTATGGATCCTTTCATTCTTTTATCTCCACACTGTATCAAAATACACTTAAAATTGTGGCTCACTCATCACTAAATGTCTAACACCTAATACTGAAGCCTTGCACACAGATACGCTGTGAGGGTATTAAGCTGAGTGAAAGGAAACTCATAGATGGTAAGCATTGCTAGATTTATTTCACTCATCAACTTTGTTCAACTTTCCAGTCAAGACTTGTCACAGCTGGCTATGTGCCAGGTAGGAAGAAAACAAAACACAAGTACAATGCACTTCTGCTTTTGAATAAGGAAATTAAAAATGATATTTTGTGCTCTGCAATCTTATTTGGTGCTGACATTTAGGATTATATCCATGGTATTGGGATAATAGGGAAATGCTCATGAAATCAATCCCCTAGCTCAGAGAAAACCAGGGGAGAGAATGGACCCACTCTGGTCAGTCCCTTATCCGTGTGTGTGTGTGTGTGTGTGTGTGCACTCGGATTCCCCAAATCCAGAGAAGGTGGTACATAATCACAGGGCCACAGTGGCCTCCCTAAACCCTGTATTGCCCTTGACCCTTCAAGCTAAACTCAAGTGCTAGTCACCATTTGAAGGCATTTAAATCTGAAAGAGGGCAGATCTGTTGTCAAAGGGAATTCAGGTTTTCTGAAAAGTTCTGAAGGAATTCAGAACTTCATGATGTGCTCTCTTCAGCCTTCGCATCACTCTTTGTAGACTCAATTTTCCCTGCATTTTGGGTTTCTCATAAAACAAAATATTTTCTCATCATGGAAGCTCCCAGTGACCTTGGTGCTGTTGATCGCCTCTCTGGCTGTATTCAATCTCCGAGTTCTGCAGTGGGAATGCTAAAGGACACAGGCCTCAGACCTGCCAACCTATCAATGGAGCGAGGAGAAAAAATAAGTTAGCGTGCCGCACACACATTTGAGATTGGATTTGTAACTAACCTTCAGCACAGACAACACTGTTTACAGAGTCCAGTTTTTAGGGTTCAGATCGAACCCTTGGTTTCCCTTGTTACGCATCTTAGACTTCTTCAATGCTCATTTTCCCCCATAAGATGGAATTGCATCCTCTCTTTCTGTAAGCTTCTCCTGTCTCCACAAACTGTTATGATGCACACAGCAGACCACTCCAGCCCAGAGATCCTGGGCAGTGGTTTGGGAGGTGACTTTCAGTGTAATGAGGTCTTGTTGCCACCAGGGCCCTAAAGAAAATTACATGGAGACCAAATGTATCCTTGGAAACTGCTCACTTCAGGACCTCTCCAAAGTCATCAGTTTACTGATTTTGTTTATAATGACTTACGAATTTAAAAGCTTTGGTGAATTGAAAAATAGGTTGTTTCTTCTGCCTGTGCTACTTTACTGTTTTTCTATTAATACGTGAACTTTTCTTAATGACTAGGAATGTAAAAGTATTTGTAAGTTACTCTGAAGAAAAGCAATACTGTCCCGTAACTCCATGTTGTCCCAAAGGATTGTGATATACCATACTAAACCTAGCTACGGGGTCGGGCACGTGACCCAGACTCAGTCATCCCAATCAAGCAAACTCTTAGCTTCAGTAAATAGATCAGCATAAGCAAGTGACTTTCCCAGGTTTTTTGTATAGCATGGAATAGAGCTGTTAGTAGTCTGGAATGAGCTCCCAGCAGCAATCATGTCTGGCAAGTAAACAAGATCAGCACACGGAACACAATCCAAGATTGAAGCCATGAAATGTGAATTTTTCTCGGCTTCACCTGGGACTAAACCAAGAACCATCTCTGGATATCACCATCAACTGTTGCAGTAACTTCCCTTTTTGTGTAATTTACATTGTATTGGGTATGTGTCATGACAACAGAAATTTCTAATAACACCCTTGATAATGCAAAGGTGCTTTCTTCTGTAAATTTATAGGCCTTCAATTACATGAAAGATTGCACATTTTTCATGTTTGCCAGATATTTCTATTTCTTCCTTTTAATTGTTTTTTCATGGTATTTCCCTGTATTTGACAATTTTTTCTTTTTGTTTTGTAATAACTTTTTATATATTTAGAACACTAGCCCTTTTTATGTACATATATAGCAAATATTTTTTTCCCAGATTGTCATTTGTCTTTTGACTTTGACAGGTTTTCTTGGCAAACACATGCTTTCCTTATGAATTCTGCCTTTGGCATTATGCTTTAAAAAGCACATCCTAATCCAAGATTACTTAAAATTCAGCATTTAAAATAAAATTTTACAATCAAAAACATTCTCCCATAATGGGAATAACCATTCAGAAAAGGAAATGGAAAATATGATTCTTTTTACAATACTCATAAAAGCTGTAAAGTAACTAGGATTAAATGCACTAGTTTTGGAATGCACTAGTTTTGGAACTCTTGAAAAGAATTAAAGGACATGAAGAAAATTTGATTAAAGAGATATACTATATCATTTGGTAGAATAGCTCAATCATGGACTTAATATTGGTTAAGATTCATACAGAGTTTGCAAAATGCTAGTTATTCTCTAATTCTAGTATTTGGTAAACCCCAAATGAATGTATTCCATTCTGCTTGGTCTGCTTGCCTCCATTCTCACCTCTCGTCTCCATGGAATACCATCCTTTGCAGATTCTATTTTATAACTTTCCCAAGATCTTGTTATAGGGCTTCAGAACCATTTTTCTTCTTCTGGACGCTCATACCCATTCCGTGACTGACCTCAGCCTTATAAATCACTGTGCATAGGGGCTGCAGGTATGCTGCCCACAAGCCTAGGGACACCATTTATATGGTGATGTGAGTGGACCCTCTCCCAGCATCAGCGAACAGCTTATACTACCAGACACTGCTTCCCTTTGACCTACAGTTTTCCTTGATGCTTACTACCATATGAAATTGGATATTTGTAATATCATGTAACAGATCTCTCTTTTCTACTAGGTTGCAAACTCCTTGCAGGCAGGAACTATGTCTGCAAACACCCGCCATAATCCAGGTGTGCACAATATGTCCGTATTTTCTTAATGACAGACACCTAGATAGCTGTGTTGA
>RJWT010002197.1:0-42249 GCA_004365215.1 Cuniculus paca
TTTCCATCCTTGTTGATGTTATTAATGTTAGTTCATGTTGTTGTATATAGTGTTGACATTTATTAAGGTTGTTGGGTTCCTGAACATGGCTTATCTTTTTTTTCCTACTTATTTTCCCTTCCCCTCGTTATCACCCCTCACCCTGTTCCCTTGGACCACTTCCCTATTGCAGGAGATTCTTTATTATTCTTTGTTTATACCATGGCTCTCTCAAATAAGAGAGTCCATATAGCATTTAAGCTTTCGTGTCTGGTTTATTTCACTTGACATATTTTTCAGGTGCATCCATGTTCCTATGAATGTTTCAAATTTGTCATTCTTTTTAGCCAAGAGTATTCCCTTATATATAGATATTACATTTTCTTTACCCAGTTGTCTGTTGATGGCTACACAGGCTGCTTCCAGGATTTTGCTGTTATGAATTGTGCTGCTATAAACATTGGTATCCACGTATCACTGTGGTATGATGCCCTGAGCTCTTCCCTAAAGAGCTCAGGTTATATGGAATTTCTAACTTCATTTCTTTGCAAAATCCCCATACTGATTTCCATAATGACTGTAGTAGTTTAGATTTTCAGCAACAATAAAGGAGAGTACCGCAGTGATAGCAGCATTTGTTAATGATTTCTTAATGATTTTCACTCCTTCCAGAGGAAGATGGAATCTTAGTGTTGTTTTAATTTGCATTTCTCTAATAGCTAGAGATGTTGAACATTTCTTCATACATTTGTTGACCATTTTTTTCTCTGCAAAGTGTCTGTTCATTTCTCTTGCCCATTTCTTGATACTTTCAATATATGTATTAAAGACCCTTTTAATATATGTATTAAATAATGTATATGTTAATACATATATTAAAGACTTAATATATGTATTAAAATTTAAATAATTTTATTTAATTAACTATTCTAGATATTACTCCTCTGTTTGAGGAGTAGCTACCAAAAGTTTTTCCCATTCCGTAGATTGTTTCTTCATTTTACTGATTGACTCCTTTGTGTGCAGATACTTTTCAGTCTGGTATGATCTCCATTTGTTGATTTCTGCTGGTATTTCTTGGGCAACTGAGGTTCTGTTTAGAAAATCCTTTCCTGTGCTTATGTCTTCAAGTGTTTTATCTATTTTATCTTCCGTAGCTTTAATGTTTCTGTTCTGATCCATTTTGATTTAAATTGAGCAGATAGTGAGAAATAAAAGTCCAATTTCAATCTTCTGCATGTCCATAACCAGTTTTCCCAGCACCACTTTTTGAATAGGCTCTTTCCTCCAACACGCTTTTGGCCCCTTTGTCAAAGATCAAATAGCTAAATGTGTCTGGGGAGGTTTCTGTGTCTGTTCTACTCCACTGACCCATTTTCTGTTTCTGTTCCAGCACCATCCCATTTTTATCACTGTTGGTTTGTAGTGTAGTGAGATGTCAGGTATTGCATGGCTTCTGGTTTGCTTTTGTTGCCCAAAATTACTTTTGCTATTCTGGGTCTCTTTTGGTGCTGTGTGAATTTTAGAATTGTTTGGTGCTCTTTTGACAATATTGGTTCTTTGTATCCAGGAACAGGGTACATCTATTTTCTGATGTCCTGTTCAGTCTCCTTTTACAGAGTACTTTAGTATTCTTTGTAGTGGTCTTTTCTCAGGTTAGTTCCTCAGTGTTTCATTTTTCTTGAAGCTACTGTGATTGTTATTGTTTTCATAATTTGCTTTTCATTTAGTTCATTATTGGTGTACTTAAATGCTAATGATTTTTGTGATTTATCTTGTTTCCATCTACATTGCTGAATTTGGTTCTTCCAAGAATTTTTTAATGGAGTTCTTTGCATCTTCTAAGTAGAGTATCATGTTATCTGCAAATAATAATTTTAGTTTTTTTCTCATATATAACCCTTTTATTTCTTTGTGCTCTGGCTAATGCTTTAATTACTATGTTAAATAGAAACAGTGGTAGTGAACATTCTTCTCTTGTCCCTGATTTTAGGGGGAATGTTTTTAGTTTTGTTACATTTAGTATGATGATGTTATAAATAAATTTTATTATATTCAGGTATGGTTTTCCTAGATCTGTTTTCTTCAGGGCTTTTATAATGAAAGGGTGGTAGATGTTGTCAAAAGCCTTTTCTGTGTCTATCGATGTGATCATATGTTTTTTGACCTTGCTTTTGTTTATGTGATGAATTACATTTATTGAGTTATGTATGTTGAACCATCCTTGCATCCCTGGCATAAACCTATTTGATCATGATGATTGTCTGTTTTCGGTTTGCTACTGTTTTGTTGAGAATTTTTGCATCTATGTTTATTAAGGAGATTGGCATACAGTTTGCTTTTTTAGTGCGTTCTTTGAGAGTCTGACAATCAGGGTGACACAGGCTTCCATAAATGAATTTGGAAGCACTCCATCCCTTTCAATTTCTTTGAAGAGCTTAAGGAATATTGGTGATGTAACATCCATAAAGGTGTTGCACAATTAAACAGTAAATCCCTCATGTTCCATGCTTTTTATACTTGATAGGTTTTTTATTACTGTGTTAATTTCATTGCTTGTTATTGGGCAGTTAAGCATATTTATGTCTTTTAGGGTTATTTTGGTTATTTGTATGCATTAGGAATCTGTTCATTTGTTCGAAATTTGCTAAATTGTTGGAATTTTTCAAGTAGTTACTATCTTCTGGATTTTGATAGTGTGCTGTGATTTCACCTTTTTTACTCCTAATTCCCGTGATTTGAGTCTTTTCTTTCTTTCTCTTTTTGAATCTGGCTGAGAGTTTATTTTATTTATTCTTTCAAGGAGCTGATTTTTTGATTCATTGATTTTTTAACTGATTTTTTAGTCTTACTTTCATTGAATTCTGCTCTCATCTTTATAATTTCTCTCCTTCATTTTTGCTTGGACCTGGTTTGTTGTTGTTTGTCAACTATCTTAAGATTTCTTATGAGGTTATTTATTTGGGCCTGCTCTGTTTTCCTATTGTTTGCATTGATTGCAATGAATTTTCCTCTTAAGATAGCTTCCACAGTGTCCCAGAGGTTTCGTTGAGTTATACAGTCATTGTCATTAACTTCCAGAAATTTCTAAATTTATACTTTGATTGATTCTTTGACCCTTTGATTGTTTAAGAATATGTTATTAATTTTCCAGGAGTTTTTATCTTTTCCAGAGTTTCTTCTATTGTTGATATCTGTGTTCATCACACAGTGGTCTGATAGTGTGCATGGGGTAATTGCAATTCTTTTATATTTACTTAAGCAGATTTTGTGGACGAGTATGTGATGAATTTTTGGAGAAAATGTACTATGAGGTGCTGAAAAGAATGTGTAACATATTGTGGAGGTGTGGAATACACTGTAAATACAGAGTCCACCAAAAAATGTATGTACACTTCAGGAAAAGGAAAACTTGTATAAATATATTAATACTAAATTTATTGAAACATCATTAAAAACTCTAATGTGCATGTGAACAAAGTAGTCAGTTTACCGAGTCAGTGTCTGGTGTGTATCAAAATATTTATACAAGTTTTTTCCCCCTGAAGCATGTATGCATTTTTTGGCAAACTCTGTAAGTCCATATGTTCAAGGCTGTGGTTCAGTGCTGATATTTCTTTATTGAATTTTTTTATTTAGTTGGTCTGTCTCTGTGAAATTGGGGTGTTAAATACCTTACTATGATTGTGTTAGTGTTTATCTGATATTTTAATTTCAGAAAGTATGTTTTTTGTTTATGGAGATAAGTGCTCCAGCATTTGATCTTGTTGGACTGTTCCCTTAACTCATACGCAGTGACCTTTGTGTCTTCTAGTCAATTTTAGCTTGAAGTTTTCCATGTCATACTAGAACTGCTGTTTCTGCTTGGGTTTTTTTTGTGGGGGAGGTCCTGATGCATGAAATATTGTATTCTATCCCTCAGTTTTTAGTGTATGTATAGTTTTCTATCTTTTAAGTCTATTAATATCTTTCTGGATTGAATGAATTTGTTGAATGCAACAGACTGTTGGAGTCTGTTTTTTGATCCAGTCTAGCAGTTTGTGTCTTTTAATTGTAGAGTTGAGGCTGTTAACATTGAAAGATACTACTGAGATGTTTTGATTATTTGATATCATTGTCTTCTTTTGGTTAATCCTTTTTTTTCTTTTCCTAATATTTTCATTGCTGTTTATCTGTTGACCTTACTTGAAGCTTTTATTTCCTCAGTGTTTTTAGCTGTGTCAGTTTTATTATTTCTGTTGAGAATATTCTTAAGTATTTTCTCAAGTGCTGGTTTAGCACTCATGTATTTCTTGAGCTGATCTTTTTCATGGAAATACCTTATTTATCCGTCTATTTTGGATGATAGCTTTGCTGGATAGGTTAATTTGGGTTGCATATATTTGAAATACTTCACTGTAAGCTCTTCTGGACTTTAGGGTTTATGTTGAGGAATCTACTGTGATTCTAATTAGTTTACCTTTATATGTGATTTTTTTATTTTTCCCAGATTGTTTTTAAAATTCTGTCTTCTGCTGGATACATGGTAATTATTAAGGATATGCCTTTGTGTACTTCTTTTTTGTCACATTTGTTTGGTGCTCCATGAGCATCAATTGCATTTTATATATCACTTTTGTTCTTTCATCTTTAAAACATGAAGAATTGAGAATATAAGCGATGTTTTTTTAGACACTTTGATCTCTGTCTTTAAGACTCTAGAGTACAGGTCTAGATTTTGAACCTTAAGTGAACATTATTCTGTTTCCTTAAAGAAGAATTCACATTGGTGAAACAGCTCCTAGTTCCTCTGTAACTAATCTTAAAGTTAATCAAAGGATATGTGTTGCCTGTCTTTTGTTCTGCTACCTCATTCACCATTTTATCATAACCAAAAGAACTCATTACTGTGACCAGAACAAAAGAAAAGCCTTGTGTTTGTTCAATGGACATAAACTAAAGTAGCTATTGCAGCCTTTTCTTTTGACTCTTCTGTTATAGATCATTTCTTTTGTGATGTCCTTGCACTGTGTATAATATAGATATACAATTATCTGCTGGGAAAGTCATTGTTGATTCTACTGAAGACAGTATCAACTGTTTGTATTGTTAGGTTGGCTGTAGGACCAGCATACTGTTCCTCCTCTGTGAATGATAAAAACTTGCAAGAAAATAAACTCAGGAAAAAAAGAAGAGTATAAAGGTTAAAAACAAACAAACAACAAACAAAATGATATTGAAAGGGGATGCAGAAACATGAATGAAAGTATAATTCTTTTTTTTATTTTAGAGAGAATAAAACAAAACAAAGCAGAATAAAACAGAACAAAGCAGATCAGAACAGAACAATGCAAGCAATACAGGACTTCAAAACAAGACAACAGGAAATCAATAATGGCTGCCATAGTGTCTCTTGTGTTCATGGAAATAGTTGTTCATACCTTCACACACAATAAATTCAAACAAAACAAAATGAAACAGTACAATTCTTATAAGCATTGAATTTATCAGGAAGGATATAAAACATTATGCACTGATATTTAATACTTGGCTAAAATAATTGCTATTTTTAGAAAAATACCTAAAAATGTAATGTGTGCTGAGAATAAGGTCAGAATTATTTTATGAAGTCACAAATGATTCTGCTTCAAAGAGAATGAAGACATAGCATAATTATATTTCTTTCTGCTCTATTGCGAATCACAGTTATAATTAAACATATAGTAGGTTAACAAAATATCCAGTGTTTTTAAAATATGAAAATTTGAATCCTATCAAAGTATCATCTAGAGAGGCCAAATCTCTATCAAAAACTCCCATGGTCATATTCATTATCTGGTGGATTTGCCTCAGCTATCTTCTAAAAATGAAATGATTTTAAGTATATATGCATTTTAAACAACCAATTTGCCTGCTGATATCAGTGCCATTCATTTGTAATCATATCTAAAGTCACACGTTCCTTCAAATATGTATGTGTAATGATGGAATTGTAGACCAGGAAAGAGTATAAGAAAATATAGCTAGAAAATAACACTTCCTCAAAACATATCATGATACATTATGAATATTTCTGATACCATTGGCTAAATCTGAATAGTCAAATTCAAAGAAGATTGTAAATGTAAAAGAAAGATTTATGTGGCTGTGCTGTTTGATAATTTATTCCAGAGCTTAATCTCGTAATTTATGTTCCTCTCCACTTTAGTAAAATATTACACTGTAGTAAAATTCTGCTAGTTCCCAAATGCATAGATATGTTTCAGCATTTTCCTGGCTTTAAACTATAGTTTGTGAGACTCCTCAGCCTATGTGTCACTGGACCAATTTTGATAATTCCAGTTGGAGCTTCTTTAATGAATTACCTGGCAATGAATTATCTGAGAATTTGGAGCTTTGGGCCCCAGACATCCAAAATTAAAAAAAAAACCAAGTATATATATTTCCACACAATTATGTATTTATTCATTTATCTATTTTTTACTCCTCTTTCTCTTCCCACAATAAAATCACTTGAGGTTTGAGTTCTACTGTATGGTCCCAATGATCTTTGTAACTCTTACTTATTTACATGCATAAGTGCTAAAAGGAGTGAATCATGCCATTAACTGGCCACCTGCATATCAGATGCATACAGTATATTTGGTTTCCTTCATAGGTCTGGCCTTGGTCATTTCATCTTGGTCATTTCATCAGAAGTGTACTGCTGAGACCTTTCTCATATTTTACCCCAGCTTACTTTATTGCAAGGATTGATCCATAAGTTCTGGAATATGCATCAACCTTAGGCATGCTCTTCAGTACTTTTCATTAGTGTAGCATGAAAATATAAATAATTCTACATATGTTACAGACAACACTAACTTGCATTCCTTTATCTGTGTCACACAAATCCTTTCCACTGAAGAATTTCTCATTAGAGGAATTAAATAATATATATTTGGAATCTAATCTTGGGAAAGCTCTTTCAAATCCCTCTGTCCAAGTATTTATTAAATGATTTGTTCTGTTCCAAGACAGGGCTAGCATCAGTGAGATACTATTACAAACACAATAAAAGACCCGGTATACTATGCATTAAAATATACATATTTAAAGTGTGAACAACATACCATTGCCTTTAATATATAATTTAGGGTTTTTAAGTGTGTTAATAGTAGAAAAAAGGTGTTTTAGCTTTTTCAAATTTACTTTTCAAAAGGGAATATAAATTTTAAAGAAATTCATTACTTTTTTCTCCAACAGAGTACTAAAGTAGATAGCACAGCTTATTTTTTTCTGTTTTATTGCTTTATTCCTGTATTTGTAAACCTTTCCCTTGTCTTATTTAATGGCACACTCCTAAAGTAATAGGTCTCTAATACTGTGAATAGGTTAAAATTGAGAGATTGGAATTTTAATAGCCTTTTTGCTTTGCAGTCTTTTACCTAACTCTCTACAACTGTATGCTCCAAATTTATTTATAAAATACATATTTAAGCCACAAGTGCTTCTCTGGATCTTTTTTATTTAGAATAATCTTTAGCAGTTTTCTCTGAAAACTGTGTTTAAAAGAAGGAAAGATTTGTTCTTTTGTTTTCACTGAAATGTTCTCTCCCTAATTCTTTTGTAATAATTGCCTCCACTTTCTTCTAGTTTCTTGCTGCTAGATTGTATGATTATAGTAGAAAAATTCATTTTTAATAGAGCTTTTATGATATTGACTTGGTAAAAGAATCACCTCTGTGTCTTAAAGTAGCACTGAATGTATGTTTTATTAGTTCAAAAACAACATTTACCTACACACTGCAGGTGTGCTGAGAGTCTACCGGGTAGTCATAAAAATAAGTTCATGTTGACAAACCAAAAATGACTACTATTTCAAACTATTGTTAGTATGATTGATATACAAGACTTTAAAGATCTGATTTATTTCCTTAATTGAAGATCAAAGTATAACCTTCCTTTTCATTTTAACATTTAACATCTAATGTCCTCGATGAGTGTTGCTGGGTTTATGGGAGTTGCATTATGCATAGATTTATTGTACTCATGCACAATTTTGTTGAACTCTTGTGATTTTCAAAAGAATAATTACTGGAACATTCATTTTAACGAAGAACATGTAAGGGACAAGGGATATAGCTCAGTGGTGCAGCGCCTACCTGGCAAATGTGAGGTCCTGAGTTTGATTCCTGGCACCCCCTCCCCACCACACACTAAAAAGAACATATAAGACCGACATGTCATAGGAAATTGCATACTCTGGGACAAAAGAGAATGAATCGGCAAGTGCTTCTGATGCTTCCATAACCATTCAGCCTTGAACTAATTGCCTTGCACAATGCTGTGCTCCTCACAGGTTGCCCTCTAGTCTTTCATGGCTACTTTAACCATTTTTCTGTGATTTCCCATTGGGTCTGAACCTATATGTGCACCTTCTCCCTTTACTTTTCCCTTTTGAACTGTATTCAGCTCCTTTTAAACCGTAGTCTTCAAGATGTCTGCATTTGGTCCAATATGTGTTTCAGTTTGATACCATTCACTTAGGTTGTAAAAAAATGGAGATTAAATTTATGGGTCAAGGCAATAAATTCAGGGGTCAAAAAAATAAATTCAGGGGTCAAAAAAATATATTTTAAATATATTCCCTTGAGCATGCCTAGGGTCTGTGAGCCTCAGTTTTTCTATATGTAAAATGGGATAAATATATACCATATAGAGTTTCTGTTATTATGTGATTATTGTGTAATGATTCCATGGGGTGTAATTATGGTAGGTATGTTGCTTTGGTAATCTGAACACTTTATTTTTTTGTCTTTTTGAGACAGGGTCTCACTATGCAGTTTAGGCTAGTATTGAGCTCACTTCGTAGCCCAGTAATCTGAACACATCTTAAGAAGGGAACTTAAACATGACTTAGCACTATTATATAGGTCATCAGTGATGCTTCCTTTCTCAGCATCCATTAGTACTTCTTTTGGTGGTTCCCAAGGATACTTCTGAGTCTAATTTATTACCTACTTGGTCACTGTTACATTTTTGTCCAGCTGGGTCTTTCCTCATTCAGATTCTGAATGCTGTCATTGTAAAAACATTGGAGATTAACCCCCTCACACACTTCTACTGGGCTGGCTCTGCTAGTCAGCACAGGAAGATAAAAACTGTATTTGTAGTGTAATTTATTTGGCAAATAATACTGATATTGTTACATGTGTACTTAGGGTTCTGAGCGGTTAAAATACCTTGTTACCATTTCTGGGAAGCAGAGAGCCTGTGGAGACCAAATTAAATGTTTCTGATGATTTGAGTAGGCTTAATATAACCACTGAAGTAAATAAGGCACTGAATCCTAAGTAAATGAGATTCGGTTGTAGAAAAGCATGATGTTGAGGAAGAATGATATATATGAAGGTCAAATATAGAAATGAAATCAAGGAAAGCTTTTTGTTTTGAGAGAGGCATTGTTAGTGGTATTTGAGCTTCTTTCTGACATGATTGATTAAAAGGTTATCTTTCAGTGCTTTGCACATTTTCACTCTGAGTATCCATAGGCAAATATTAACTTTGAACTTGGTCACTGTTCCTTTGAATTTCTAGTAGTGTTATTTTCAATAACATGATGTGTTATTTTCTGAGGAATTCGTGTCTCATTCAAAACATACTCGTTTTCTGTAGACTAATGTAATATGATGGTGAGATTTGGTAACCTTAAGTTACATTTTCAAATGCAGTGTAAAAGACCCAAAGGCATCTACTGTGCATGACAAATATATTCCAAAGCAGAAAAATCAATATCTTTGCTTAGCATGTGTGGTCCTGAGGTTTGGGAGGGCATGAAGGGAAGCTGTTGTACAAATCAATGTCAGAAACCACCCTACGACATAATGTGTATGACAGTTGTACTGTGAATTTTGAAAATCTTTTTTTTTTAAATTTAACTTCATTTAATGGTAAATAGACTAGTTTATGATGGTTTGCGTGCTCATTCACGTTACTTAAACGTTCCATACAGGATGGTAGGATGCAGATGAGAGAGGCAAACAAGAGAATTTTTACAAATTTGTTAATAAAGGGCACATTCTTACAAGTCAAAGAATAAAAACCGGACCTATTGGTTCATACTCTGTGCTCCCAAATATTTTTATTATTGTGTTACAGTTATTCATTCAGTTAGCTTTAGTGTTTGCAATTACTATTTCCTTTTTTAAATTTGAATTCTTAGTATTTTTTCTGCTTTCAATGAATTAATGTATATAATTCATCATATATTATACTTTATATATCTGCACACACATATATATTAAACTATAGTTCATATAATGTATGTGGATATGCTGTGTTTATATTCATATACCATGAGTATATACCCTATATACATATGTTGATGTCACGTGTATATGCTTATGACTGTGTGTATGAGTGTGAACAAATAAATGAGTTCACTAAACACTCTTTGGATCTTCTTCCTTCCAAAATTGATTCTTTCTTTTAAAGTTACAGTGTAAAAACCTTATTTATTATATCTGTCAAAATGGAAAAGGGCAGATTATATGTCAGACTACCACAGTTAGCTAGTTCAAAATTCCTGCCAGAACTGGATGTGAGCATAGGCAGAATGACTCGGTACTGTACATTTCCTTTCTTTGGAAATGTCTTAAAACTGGAAGAAAGGGAAGCCAGCAGGAATCTAGGAATTATAAAAATAAAATTGAAATGCACTAATTTGAAAGATGCATTCTTATGTATGCTTTCTGAACATATGGTAGATTAGGTGTTTATATACATGAATGAACCAAATTTATTTCTATCACCAAGAAAACAGTAGTCTAATGAGATATACAAAAAGAACTAAGCTAGCTAATTTTTGTCAGTAGAAAACTATGATATTGAGTAAACTAAGTGAGACTGTGGTTGAAAGTAACAGAATGGATATGAAGCAAACTAAAAGATATTGTGTTTGAAAGTAACAGGAGGTATGTGTGCTCATGATTTAAAACTAGTCCTTACCTCATTACTTTTTGATGTTTCTGGAAAGATAAAGATATATATATATATTTTTGTTTTGTTTTGTTTTGTTTTTACAACAAACCCCACCTAACCCAAGATATTAGCTTGTGTAGTGGTCAGTTATGTCAAGATAGGAGGATCTAGCATTTTGGATATTGTATATGGGAAAATCATTTGGAGATATGATCTTAATGTGTTTCAGGGATGAAATGATCTTTGGAATCTACCATTTTTTATTTTATTGCTTTAAAATGCTTGTTTTATCATCCAAGTCACTATTTACTGTGTCCCAAGATTGTTCACGAGTCTGTTACCCAAATCAACTTCAGTCTCTCGTGCTCCCTTGAGAATAAATGTGTGTTCCCAAGGCAAGCCTAGTGATCCTGCATCTTGAAGTTCACTATTTGAAGCTTTCTGGATATTAAATTCATTTCTGTGACTCTGATTTTGAATATAGTTGGAAATAGTTCAACATTTCATGCGTTTTTCTTACCAGAAGAAACAAACAAAAATAGAACAAATTTAGGAGTTAATTTTGTTCTGTTTTCCTAGCCTTTAATACTAAGTATTATACTTACATTAAAATTGAATGCTAGGAAAAAAACTTCATTTTCTGGCTTTCATATTTGCTATTTGCTGTTTACTCTGAAGAAAAGGTCACATTTGAAAAACTGAATAATGAGAAGGAACCTTTACTTATTTATAACTTACTATATCCCTTAAGTGTTGAAAATTGCTTCATTTTTTGTTCATCCAGTTACAATACTGGCTTATGACCGATTAGGTACTTAGTGTTCTCATTAATATTTTACATTTGAGGAAAGGTGTAGCTTGTCCCACCTGAAACCTTCTCAATAGTACCAAGGATAGGGGTTTCTTTTTAAATTTGCAGAGATTTCCTGATGGATTAGTCACTTTTCTGTTGCTGAAACAAAATACCTGACCCTATCAACTGTAGGAGGAAAGCTTTATTTTGGTTCACTGTTGCAGAAGGGTTAGTCCATGGTTGGCTGGCTCTAAGGCAGATAGAATATGGTAGAAGAGCATGGTGGAGGAAAATGGCTCAACTGCTGGATGCCAAGAAGCAGAGAGAAAGTGATAGAAAGAGGAAGAGACAGAGAAATAGGAAGTGACAGAAAGAGAGATGTGTTTTCAGGGCAACACTCATTGACCCCTCTCTTCTAACTGTGTGTATAGTTCTGAAAAACTCCAGACTTAATTTGTGGATGAATGTAGGGACATTGCTGTGATATATAAATTTTAGATTAACTGTAATACCTGGTATATATACCTGTGGGTTGGAGGAGGATTTGAAGATTTTTTTTAATGGAAAAAGGTAAAACAATTTCATAACAAGATGATAGGACAATAACACAAGTTAATACATTGCATATCATTATCTTTAAAGTAGTTACTCAGAGTACAAGATATGGGCATAAATAATTCTCAGTTGATATTAGCACAAATCTTCTTTTTCTATGAATGAGACACAAATAGGATAAATAACTTGGATTTTTTTCTCCCTTTTCCTTTCCTTCCTTTCCCCTTTCCTCCATTCTAGTTCCTTTTTCCTTTTGAAGAATTTCTTCCCATTTCACAATATCTATCGCATATTTTAGGCCTTATTTACTATTTTTTTATGAGCAGGATATATTTATCGAGAGAGAGAAAGCTTCTGTCTGAGAGAGACAGAAGGGGTCCCAAGTGGGTTGCCAAAGACTTTGGCTTTTGGAGAGACTTTTATAGAGTAAAACCACTAATAAGCTACAAAATACTGAGGTGGGTCCAAGATGGGGAAAACCTGGGAACTCATAAGGCAAATGGGCATGAGGTGGGACAGAACTATGGTCGACCAATAAGATTAATTGTTCAGGTAAAATTGACCAAATCAGGGATGAACAGGGAAGCAAGTCTCGTCAAGCGAGCATTCTTAAGGATTAGTGACTCTTCCTATAGGGGATTGGGATGGTCAAGGTGATCCATGCCTATTTAGAATGTCAATCCCTGATGTTTCTACTTAGGGTGTGGTTGTATTTGTTTTGCCTTGTCCTGAGATCTGGCTTATAGCGGTAGGTGTCTGTCTCCTTCAAGGTCACAAGATGTCTGGTCCTCTGTGTCCACTTCCTCGAGGGCCTGGCCCTATCTGACTGCCTATAATATTTCTAACTAACTCAGCTGCCTGTAACATTCCCCCCTCTGAAGAAGTATCCCAAACAGCCGTGAGGGTGAAACGGGCGATGACCGATATGGCTTCTACAGGCTGAAAGGGGTTGTAGTTGTTGATTGGCAGTCAGAGATATTCTACAGAGGGCCTGTCTAAAGGCCCTCGATAGACACCAGACAGTTTCATCTTGGGTAGGTGTACAGCTCTATGTCTGGAGGAGACAAAGTCAAAGAAACAAGTATGCATGGGCTTATTTACTCTTTCAATGTCTCACACCAAGGAGACAAAACAGTGTTTACATGTGTGAGTCTGATTTATTTCACTCTTATAGGTAAATGGATGCAACTTGAGGTGAAGATTTTTATATCTTCTGCGTAGCTCAAAACAGATACTTTTCTCAAGGGCAGGTTCATCTAGTCTTTGTCACTCTCTCCTTTTGAAAATCACTGGTTTCTCCTCTCTTCATCCTTTGGGCTTAGGAGAGATTGCCATTCCTAGCTCTATATTCTTGCGTTTTCTCTCATTTTTCTGCTCTACACCAGTCATGCCTGTGCAATGTACTCTTTTGAAAAAGAAGTCCTTCTCAAATTATCCTGTTTTGAATTGCCGTTATTCCCTCTTTGGATTTTAACTAATACCATTATTTAATAAGTACCAAATCATTCCATGACTTGATGACTTGTCCAACCTAAGCAGGAAGTATTTTCTCTTGGAATGAATGCTTTTAGACTGAATGCATGCTTGATATTACAAAGCATAGGGAGAATGCCTCACGAAAATCTTCAGTTCTGCCACTCACCAAGCTGATCCTTTTATATCCATAGACATTTTAACCGTGCTGCCAGGTTGCTTTGAGGGTGGAAATACTGAATCCCAGGATTTGTTTTAAAAGCCCTTAAAAAAATGACTTCCAGAGATAGGTGGAGCGGAGGGAGAGAAGGGGAAGGGAATGAAAAAAGGAAAGGAATTAAGATACGCTATGTACTGACTTCCCATAAGAATTGTAAACATTATGTACTACACACATGTGCTAGTAAACCAAAAAGCATTAATTAAAGGAGGCACCGAATCTGACCCAGAACAGGACTGATCTCTAAATTATCCTTTCCACAGCAGAATTGAATGGCTGCTTCCTTGAGTTAGCACAGTGACTCGTACTGATGTTAGTATGACAAGTAGAATGAACTTTATGAATGTTAATGCTCCAGTTATATATTTAAAATAGCTCTTTTTAAAAGCCTTCTACTTTGATTGAGGAAGTTGAATAATCAGGGTTCGCAGATTCTTGAATGTTCATAGATTTTACTTCCTGTGGGATAAAATTTCCCTCTGTCTTCCCTTTTTCCATTCTTGATCACATGGCTTTATTATGAAATCTAGACTCCTCAATAAGTCACTGGGGAGGGGAGCAGCCACAAGCATACCAAGATTTTCTGTTGTGTGGTTGTTCTCTGTCACTTATTGCCTAGGTAATAATGAAAAACTAATAAGCTATAAAAGAATTATCTGCATTTTGTCTTTTTTCATTTGCTAGACCTGTGATTTAATAGGTGCTAATGAACATCAAGTGGACAAATTCCAGGTCTAAAGCAGGAGGAAGTTCAGGAAAGATCTTACAAAGCATGGTTGCATCATCTGGCGATGCTTTCATTTGTGCCACATTGATCAGCACCTCGGTACCAGACACCGAGGCAGAATTAATGAAGAACATAGACAGTGTAGATGCACTCTGAACATTCTGTTAATACGTTACTAACAGAAATTAGACATACATTCAAAACAACATGATCACGTGTAATTGTATGAAGGAAGAAGAAAAAATACAGAGTTCAATAGAAAAGGAGAAATGCATTGCCAGGGATTGTTGAGTTGAAGAAGAAAGGACAAAATGAAAGGGAAAAAAATCAGTGACCATGATTGGCTGCTTTGAAAGAAGAAAGGATGAAACAAAATAAGTGAGCAGTTTACAAAGTACATCGCCGTATGTGATAGGAAAATGTGAACTGAAGTTTGGAGTCCGGGCCTTGTTCCCCAACTTCAGGTCCTCTTCTTTCCAAACCAGGTGTAGAAAATTGTTTCCGTATGGAGAGGATCGTGACTCAGGAAATAACCCGAAATGCTGATAAAGACATTGAAAATGGCAGTGCGTCATGTACCAACATCTTAGTGTCACCTTTGACTGTGTGACCAAAATAATGAAAACGAGTTGAGGTCAAAGATGCCACTTCAAAGGCCCGATATCTCCATTGTGTTTTAAGAAGAAGTGATATTTTAAAAGTAATTATTTCACACATACCTTCAGCATAGTAATTGCTTTTCACATTACAGAAAGAGATAAGCAAGCAGTTTTATAATATAAAAAATGGTATGCGTATGCATTAGCTAATGCTCTCACAGGGCTTTTACTACACATTGGGTGTTCTGTGCTGTAACTCAGAATGTCATGGTGCTGAGTCTTACTTGAAGACCTAGATTGTGTCTGTCCTGAGTTGGACAAAAGAAAGTAAGGACTAATTATAATGTGTATTTTGGGTTCTATGTACAGAGTTAGCAATTACCATTTTTTTCTTTGAGTAAGGTTTGGATATAAGCGTATTTTTATTGGTCTGATTGTGCCAAGTGACCATTCAGTCTTGTTTATTCTGAATAAAAATTGCTCTGTAATCTGAAAATACGCATCTGTTAACCACCGATTGATTTATTCTTTCACCAAAGTAGATATTGAGAGCTTATAACTTGCAAAATTCTAAAATACTGACAGAGCTCCTAAGAAGTGTCAGTGTATAGTTTCTCCACTTCCAAAATTTTTGTTTAGCAAGCTATTTACATAAATTACATGAATATAAAATTCTGAAGTCATGAAATGGCACACCACTCTCCTTTTCTCTATCCTTCTATCATTACAAAATTATGTATTGCAGAATCTTAAGAACTGCTACCAACTGTGGGTCAGTACTCCAACAAGCCTCGATTCAAAAACGGGTGGTAATTTTCTTGGCTGCATGCTCAGTGCATCTCCAGTATTTGGTACAAACATAACAGTTCACTTGAGATCATTTAACATCATCTGTCTTGTTGACAGCCTTGATATGTTGTTGACATTCCTATCTTAATTTATTCAGTTAATTAAACATTTCTGTTGTGTTCCTATGTGCCATGAATTGTTCTTAGGACACAGAGTAAAACAGTGAGAAACATCATAACTGCTTTTTGCAATGTGTATTGTAAGTGAAGAAATAGCAAATGTTTGGATGAATTTTAAGTTAAAGAGTTGTTATCAAATCAAAAATATGTTGGAGATGATGAAGGTGGATACCACTTCATATAGAATCTTCAGGATAAGAGCTTTCTAAGCAAATCACTGTTGAATAGAGACCGGATAGGTGAAAGAGAGCAAGTGACATGAATGTCTGGGGATCAGCAGAGCTATGATAAGTTCTGGTAATTTTATTAGGAATTGTAATTATTCTACAAGACCACATTCACACCCGCATGATCATGTAACTAATCATAAGTTTGAATATGATAGTTAATTACCTACCAAAATTCATCTGTATCTAAATTATCTGGCCAGTACTTGCAGTCACATGTATTTAAAACCTGCCTGGCATCTTTCACTAAAAGTTAATTTTTTATGTTGATTTATTTGGCTTTGTGTGTGTGTGTCTGTGTGTGTTTTAAATGCTAGATCATATTCCATTGTAGCGATATATACTATTTTGTTTTTTCATTCAATATTTGAGGAACTATGAATTTTTTGTAGTTTTTAACATTTAGGAAAATGTTGATATGGATAGATATGAAGATTTATATAAAAGTCTTTGTGTTGACACATATATTTCAGTTTCTTGGAATTAGTCTGCTTAGTCTGCCATAACAAAACATGTGAGATTAGGTAATTTAAACAACAGAAATTTATTTTCTCAAATTTCTGAAAGCTAGGAAGTCCAAAGATGGTATTGTCCAAAGATAGCAAGTCTGAAAGATAGGATTGTCCTTTGGCTGTTACCACATTATAGCTTTACATTAAGTTTTGAAATCTAGAAGTATTGTGTAAGTGTCCAACATTTCTTCATTTTACAAAGTTATCTTTACATGAAACCTTTTCGCTTCAACATCAATGTTAGGATCAGCTTGCCAATTGCTATGAAAGAACTTGCTGGCTAATTAATAATGGTCATATTTTATCTATAAATCAATAGATAATTGCTAATTTTACAATATTGACTCTTCCGTTTAATTCATGAACGTATAATTCTTTCCATTTATTTGCTCTGTTTTAATTTCTATATTTTTTTTTAATACTGGGAAGTGAAACCAGTGTCAGTGATGCTGGTCTCCAGCACTGAGCTACATCTCTTGCCATTTTTATTTGATTCTGAGACAAGGTCTGTTGTGGCTGCCCAAGTTGACCTATAACTTGCAGTGTTCTTGCTGCAGTCTCCCAAGTAGCTGGGATACAAGCGTACAACACTGCGTGGTCTGGTTTTGTAACTTTATCAGTGTTACATTTTAAAATATCTTCCATAAGCTTTGATATGTTTTGATGATAGTATAAATGTAATCACTTCCTGAATTTTTATTTTCAGTGTATATTTAACATACACACTTCAGATGCACTTTTTATATTATAACATCATATATTACGTTCTTGATAAACTGACTTGTTAATTCTTGAAGATGTTCCATGACATCTTTAGTTTTTTGTACAAGCCAAATAATTTCTGATGTCTAAAAATGTCATTTCTAACTTTTCATTTTAAATCAGGATGCTCATATTTCTTTCTTTCTTTCTTTTTTTTTTTCTATTACACTGCTTAGCACCTTAAGTACAATGAAAAATGCAATGAAGTTCTGAGAGCAAAATTCTCTTTTTTCAAAATAAGGTAAAAAATTGCATTCATTTGACTTTGTGTATTTTCCATAGATAGGTTAATCATGTTGAGGAAATTTTCTAATACTCTCAGTTTTCTAAGAATTTTTATTCTGAGTACTATAGGATTGTTTTTGGCGAATGCTTACTCTTCCCCACTGAGGTGATCATGTGGTCTGAGGTTTTTTAACTCTGTTAAGATAATATGTTGCAATAATGGATTTTCTGGTATAAAACCCAACTTGAAATCCTGAGAAAGATTCATGTTAAAACATCTTAAGTAGCACTTGATTTAGTTTACTAATAGTTAAGGAATTGTGCACCTATATCTATGAAGTATATTGATCAGTAATGTTTTCCATTTATGATGTTTTAGTCTATTTTTCCTGTTTTAACAATACTAAAAGTGATTTGAGAAGTGTGCCTTTCCATTTATTTTATGGAAAACAATGTGAACACTTATTTTTTTTTATCTGTTTGATTAAAATTAAATTTTTGAAGGGAGATTTAAAACTAATTCCATTTTTTACTTGTTTTAGGTCTATTCAGGTTAGATGATTTGTGTCTTTTGAGAATTTGTCTATTTCATCTTATCTGCTAGCATAAAGTTAACAGCATTTTGTGATGAATTTAGGTTCTTATGGTGGTAGAGATTTTCTCTTTTCATTCTTAATTTTGTCAATATGTTTCTTTTCAATTTGCCTTTGTCATTCCAGAAAATGCTTCTCATATTTCTGAATCGTTCATATAATCACTTTTTGTTTTGGATGGTATTAGTTTTCACTTTAGTGCTTCTTTACCTGTGTCATTGATTTAGATCTACGATCTATTATTTCCGTACTACTGATTGATTTGTATTTAGTCTTCTTTTTCTGGTTTCTTAAATTGCCTACATTATTTATTTGATGTATTTCCTTCGTTCTTCTTTAGCCATTTAACAGTATTTCTCTAAGCACTACATCAGCAGACTGCCTTAAGTTTAAAAGTTTTGTGTTTTTATCCAGTTTTAACATGATTTTCTCATTTTTCTTTCCTGAAAATTTCTTTTACACCAGTGGGTCATTTATTAGTGGTCTGAATGTTTATGAACTTTCCAACTTTCATTTTCCTTTAGATTATTTTTCTCATTGTCATCAGAGAAAATACTGTACATAATTTCAATCATGTTTGATGCATTGGAACTTTGTCGTCTGATGTCTGGCACGTTGTGAACTTTCTTGAGCTTGATAGAATGTGTATTTGCTATCTGCTAGCATAATAAAATAATTCATAAATGTGTAGTACAAAAACTTACAAAGAATTGAAATGATACAATAGAAGCAATATGTAATAAAAAGACACCAGCAGTTGAAAATGAAAAGAAAAAGATGAACACTCTTTAGAGAGTGTTCTGTATGTGTTGTTTGGCTCGAATTTATTGATATTATTTTTCCGGTCTTCTTGTTTTACTGTCCATTGGAGATATTAACTGAGAGTGGATTTATTATAATATTCAACCACAATAGATATATATCACATTTATCACTTTCTGTTGGATTGTTCATTTTCTCTTCATTCTATCATCCAAGTTTATGTCAGCAGGTTTGGTGCGGGCTGTCTACCAGGATTTCAGTTGCTTGCCTTCAAACTGATTTTTCCTCAATGCACACACAGATAGAAAGACAGAGAGTGAGAAAGAGGGACAGGAAGCAGAGGGACAGGAGGCAGAGGGAGAAGGAGAGGGAGAGGGAGAGAGAAAGAGAATATAAAAGCAAAAGCAAACTCTTCTTTCTTTTTTAAAGGCAGTACTTTCACCATGAGCTTTGCCTCAAGAGTTAATCTAAACGTAAATACCTACCAAAAGCCTTATTTCTAAATGCTATCACTTTGGAAGTTGGAGGGCAAACCAATGAATTTGAAAGTGGATACATAATTTCAACAAAATTAGTACAGTTAAGATAGATCTTTTTTGTTACTGCTACATGCATCCCATCCTTCTGTTGTTAGTCCATTGGAGTACCTGACATCAGAGTGTGTCTCTTCAGGGAGCATTAGATTAGGGGTAACTGTAAATTCAACTCAACAGTGT
Organism: Cuniculus paca; assembly: GCA_004365215.1. Lineage (NCBI taxonomy): Eukaryota > Metazoa > Chordata > Mammalia > Rodentia > Cuniculidae > Cuniculus > Cuniculus paca. The sequence continues at coordinate 20,053 of RJWT010002197.1, forward strand.
TTGCCTTTTCCTATGCATCTTACAACTAAATATAAGCATTTATATCTACCATGCACTTGGAGTTTTGCCTAAAATATACAATATTTTTTATGTTGCATTTTGGTTTTTCTTTTTCTTTTCAATTGCTGTTGTCTTTTTGTTGAAATATTACTTCTATTGCATCATTTCAGTTGTTTTAAAAATTTTGTTCTATGTATTTATGGACTATTTTCTTATGCTAGGTGTTACATAACACAGTTTAATTTTTCACCGTATACTTTAAATTAATGCTATCATAATTCCAGTGAAATACAGAGAAGTGCTCCTATAACTCCATTTTCTTGTCACTTAATTGTGTTGTTATTGTCTTTACCTACCATACGTTGAATCGTAAGTATCAGATATGCTGTTTTTAAAAAATCAGGTCAATAAAGAAAAAAGAAAGCAAAATATGTGCAGTGCCTTGAGATTTACTTAAATAATTACTTTTCCCATAGCTCTTATTTCTTTTAAAGGATTCAAGTAACGGTCTGGTTTAATTATCTTTCCAGTAGTAAGTGTCATTTTTAAATGTTTGTCACCAAGGGCATCACTATCAACAGATTCTAGATGCAACCCAAAGACCGTAAGGGTGTATGTGAACTTATCAAAAGTCACTATAACTGTCTCATTCTTCAGTTTCCTTCTTAGATTTCAGGTTGACAACAGTGTTTTGCAACTTTAGATTTTTATTTGTTGATCACTGATTTTTAGATGCCATAGTGTTACAGTTTTTGTGACAGTGCTACTACTATGGTGTACCCTTACACACAAACCGATCCAAATCATCTTTGTGGTGTAGAACCAGCTGCGTTTCTCATGGAACTGGGGTAAGGAGTTGGATGCTGAATGCATTCCTGGGTGGAAATGCCATAGAGTGACTTTTCCATGATGTTCAGAAGTTTTTCTTGAGCAAATGGTTTTCATTTGCTCAGGTTTTCCCCCTGGAATTCTAAATGGTTGAGTTTTTGCACCAGTTTTTCCAATTTTATCAGTGGTTTGCAGGGATATTTGTTGAACTACATATTTTGTCACTTGAAATTCAGTGTGCTGCACCAATCCCCCACCCCGCCCAGCTCACACTTGGGTTAGAGAATATTGGAACATGAGAATAAGTTTTTTTGTAGAGGAAATATCATTTGGCTACCTCATAAATTATGAGTAGTAGAAGAATTCCTCTTGGAAGAGTAATTCATTTAAAGAGAAAAATCAGAAACGTGAACAATGAGTAGGGAATTGCCAATCGCTTTCATTGTCTGGAACATTACCTATTTTAAAGACCTGAGATTACTGACATGCTAAAATTGAAAGAAGTAGTAATAAGTTTTGAAAATCAAATCAGTGTTCCTGATTTTAATATTATTAAAATCAAAGAAAAAAATGGGGTCTTACTTGTAGAATGCCATGATTTATATGTTCGTCAGGAGAAACAAAATACTTTGCCACAATATAAGTTGTAGATTACAGATCAAGAAGACGAAATCAGGGAGGTCAATTGGGAATTAGTTAAAATTATTCAGGTGCAAAATAAAGTTTCCTACTACAGTAATTGTCATAAGAAAGGAGAAAATTGGGCTAGTGTGAAGCTGTGATATGGAAAGACTGGGCAAAGCTGAGTAACTTCTTAGATTTCAGAAGCTAGTAAAAAGCTCAAAGAAGACTCAGAATTTAGCCTATAGTAATTGCACAAATACATGATTGTGATAAAGAGCAACCATGAAAGTCAGAAATGAGGAAAGAAATATAAATGGTAGCTTACATTCACTGGATTCTTACTGTGTTCATATATGATTATATGAGTTTGACATAATTTCTTTAGTTTTACCTGACATAATTCATTGTAAATGTGAGAAAACTACCGAGGTGAGGTTGGTCAATCTAAACAAAACTAAAAAGTAAGTTTAAGTGTTGGAATTTTAACTATGGCAGTTCGAACTGAGAGTTGAGATTTTAACCTCTGTCTGAGTATAGGCAACAGAGTACACTTATAAAAATTGAATTGGAGCTTTACAAAAAAAAGAGTGATGGTTTAGGGTTAGATTACTTGCAAGAGAAGACTAAAGCTATGATAGTGAATAAGACTGCCTGCAATGCATACACATCAGTAGAGAAACCTACTCTTGTATCATTGGCAAATACTTACCATTGCTGGAAAATAAATACAAAGAAAAAGTTCAAAATTGAGATATGTACCATTGGTGATCACTATCTCGGAGGAGGAAATCTGTCTTTTGGGTGGTTATTTTTACCTCATTGATTGTTGTTTCAGTGTGGAGTTTCAAAATCCTAGTTTCTAGAGATAATGAGCCTCGTGGGTAAACTTGGGAGGTTTCACTATCCTGGCAGCCATGTTAGTGGAAGACAGTGTATGTAGTGAGGAGTGTGAGCAGGAAGGACTGGAAACCTCAAATAAAGTCTTTCTTCAAAGGTTGGTGAAGGATGAATCTGTACAAGAATGTATCTGTACAAAGGTTGGTAAAGGATGTATCTGTACACCATGGAACATGTGGGAATACATTTGAAGTGGAAAAAAACAAAACAAAACAAAACAAAACAAAACAGGGGAGAGAGGGAGAGTGTGATAGCAGTTTAACTTAGAAGGGCCATAAAAAAGAGAGATCTGGTAAACATCGAATTATTGAAGTGATGGAACAATCGTGTTTGATACAGATGAGGGAAATTGAGGAAATTTGTTTATCTCTGTAATACTTGAACAATTTAGGATTAGGAAAAGTATAGTGAAGAGGGGGAAAGACTTGGAAATACCTTATGGGAGAGTCAATTAGAAATGACTGAAAATATTTTGAGTCGTAGTAAATCAGTATGAGATTTCATACCAAGAATCTGTAAGACATTTTGTAAAAATGGTTTCCTGATACTCCAGAATATTAATTCTTAATATTATTCTGGAGGATGTTAATATTAAGAATATTAAGAATGTCAACATTTTAAAGTGCATATATCTTGGTGTGAATGTTGTTTCTGCTATTTTTCTGCTTCAGAATTATCTTCCAAACTTTTAAAAACATTTTTCAGAGTTTGAGTGAAAGAGCCATTAGAAAGGGAAAATAATTTCTCTTAGAATAGAAGCAATTTTCACATGTTACTTGTATTTGTTAAATTGGTGTGTGATTATCTTAGGATATTTGATTTCACTTGTATAAAAGAAAGTGTAGAATATTAAAAACAATGAAATGGTTAAAAATGTTTGCAGTTAATACTCTTTTTCATCCCTTTGGGATTTTTCCAGGTTGTTTTGTTCAGAAGTGAACACTAATCTCATTTTTAAAAGAGATTTCCTGAGGAGGTTCAGGAGGCTTCATTTATCCAATGGTGACTTACAGGCTGTATTATTTAGCTCTCGCTTCTTGAGCAATAGTCCTCATCATCTAAATTGGTGAAGTAGAAAGCACGTCGCATTTCAGATCCAAAGCATTTGCTTTGTTCTAGGCTGTAGCTGTCAGCAGCTTCTCTGAGTAAACATTCCTGAGCTGTGAAATGAGGTTAAAGAATACTTGAGGACTGCAAGGGTTTATTGTGAGAGCCAGTAGGTGATGAATTAAAAAGTAGATCGTGTTAAGAGACAGTATTGGTTTTTGCATCCCATATACTGGCTACATGGAACCCCATGAGAGGCTGCCACTGAGACTTTTGTGTCTTCCGAAGAGACTCTCTTACTTTTAGTAAATAATTTTTAGCCCCATTGGAAAGCTTGGAAGATAAAAGCTTGGTTATCTGGGTTAATATTCAAATAAATTTTAAAGTGGCCTGTGAAAAACTTGTACAGTTTTGGAGATTGAAGTCTTTCTTTCAGAAGAGAAAAGACATTTTAAATAATTATTTTAGGGAAGGTGATTTATGGAAGTTGGTCTTGGTGGTGCACACCTGTAACACTCCAGAGACTGAGGCAGGAGGATAACTGTGAATTTGAAAACAGCAGTACTACAGTGTGAGTTCTGCCCCATCCTGAATGACGTAGAAAGACCCTTGGAATTTTTTCCACGATGTATCTGTTCAAGAGTGAACACTAACCTCATTATTAACAGGTCAGACTTCCTAAGAAACCTTGGGAGGCTTCATTTATCCAATGGAGATTTCAAAAAACAAACAACCAACAAAAGAAACCAATTTATTGTTCATGCATTAGTTGATAAAGTTGATATTCATCTCTATAGTAGGTTGTTTAATGTTTCTGTTTATATAATTAGAATTTCTATGTAATAGATTTTGAATTATAAATATATCATATATGTCATATATATACATGTATGTATATATGACCAACTTTTCCTCAAGGTAAACCATGTAGCACAAAGAATAAATATGTATGAAAGAGATAAAGCTTTTTACTTTGAAAAAAATCACTGCTCTGACCAGCTAATAAAAGCAGTTTCGCCCGGCGTGGTGGCTCACGCCCGTAATCCCAGAACTCAAGAGGCTGAGACAGGAGCATCCTTGTGAGTTCAAGACCAGCCTGGGCTACAAAGTGAGCTCAAGGCCAGCCTGAACGGCATAGTGAGACTCTGTCTCAAAAAGACAAGGGCCGGGGATCTAGCTCAGTGGCCTAAGCGCCTGCCTGGCAATTGCGAGGTCATGAGTTCAGTCCCCATTGCCGCAAAAAAAAAAAAAGCAGTTTGTCTCATTTACATGAAGCATAACCGTATTACTAATTAGTTATTAATCTAGGAAGCTGCCTATAAACGTGGAGGTAAGTCTTGGAAATACGAAAATCTCCATATGTGGTCTTCCAGCCCTGAGATTTTGTTTGTGTAGAAGATATGTACATTCTGTAGGCAGGGATGGTAATTCATGCTTTCTCAGGAAATAGCTGAAAGAACTTGATTCTGCTTATGCAAGCAAGATTTTTTTTTTACTTCTTGCTATGATTATCCTGGAGAAATTACCACAGTAAAAGCTGTGGTACTTGCAACACCCACAGTCATATTCTTTCTGTTTATGTGAGAGGCGGTACTACTGAGTTGGAACTTATTTTTTTTTTTCTTGAATGAATTATTCACAAATACTTCATCCATGAATGTGACTGTAATTTTGAACCACATTCTTGAAGATTATAATTTTTGTCAATTGTTTTGAAACAAGCTATGTAAAGTATAAGGGAAGATCAATGTTTAATAAAAAAAAAAGTTCGATCAGAGTTATAGAACCTAGTGTTTGCATACTTTTGATTCTCACTTTTATTATATTTTTGTTATATTTGTTTCGATAGAAAAAGCCCCCACAAAGTAGTCCACATTTATGAAATTTCACCATCACATTTTTAAAGAAAAGCCATATAATATGATCTAAATTTATGGCAAGTGTTTGGAAAATAAGTTATTTTTACAGTACCTGCCTTTCAGTGTCTAAGATCTGATACATTTAACTCTTCACATTGGAACTGTGCTCCTGTATGAAAAACTCTCAGATTCTAAGGAGGCACAAGCTCAGTTCTAGTTCTAAATATTGGTCAAAAATGGTGGAATGTCCCATTCTTTGTTAGTTCTGAGCTTGTGAAAGTTCGTTCTTCATGAGCTTCCATTTTCTCACATATAAAATGAATGTAGTAATAGTTGTCCTGGTAAGGAGACTAAAACTTAAAGTTTCACACTGAGAATTGAAGCGAGGGCCTTGTGCATCCCAGGCAAATTTTCTACTATTGAGCTACATCTTGGTTCTTTTTAAAATTATTCTGAGACATGGACTCATTAGGTTAAGGCTTCATAAGACTTAAATAAAAATTGGTGGGGGAGAACCTGGTATAACAAGTGCCCGGTAACCAGTAGCTATGAAAGATCATCATCTATCATCAGATTTCTGACTTGAGATTCTGAGAATAAATTAAACCACACGCAAATGACTATGAAGTGATAAATTTTTTAAAATCATTTTTAGTAATGTTTTGGAGCTTTCATATTTCTCCTAAAGAGAGGCTTTTCATGGATAGAGGAACAAATTAATATTCACAATACTGCATGATTTTTTTCAAACTGCCATAGCAGCTAGTTCACTTCATGCTGACATTAATGACCAGAGATGGTCAGTCTCCAGTTCCTACCCCTACTATACACATTAGGCTTATAGGTAACTCTGCTTCCTAGATTTAGTATGTTAACCGTCGGTTATAGTGTTATTCACTAAGATCATACTTTAGATAAATTTTTACAATTCCAGTTTAGTAGAGTAGCAGCAGCAGAAAAAGCAGCGCATTAGCATCCCAATATTTAGCTTTAAATAAAAGCTTATTAACTAGGGCCTATTATATATTTTCATACCTGTTAACTCATTCAATTCTGAATGGGGTTACGTGGTAAAAATTTTTCTAAAGATTTGAACTCAAGCACTCTGGTCCCAGAGCCTCATTCATAATAACATTTAATAAATTACCTTCTATAACTTTATTATCAATTTTTAGTTCATAGCGTTAATGACTCTTAATCCATATTATTTTGTGAAATAAAAATATATATACAAGAATTTGTTGTTTATGGATTGTAAAGAATTTTGTTTAGCATCATGTTTCTTTGGAGTGGGCATGTTACAACCAAGTAGATCTTGGTGAAAGGTTCATATTAAATTTCTCATTAAAATGTTATAATAATTTACTTGGAGTTATAGATTATCACATATATAATACATTTCAATTTGAACTCTTACTTTCTGTTTATCTCAGTAACTATGTGCCTTAATAATAAGGCCATGGTGATTAAATTCCAAACCTTCAACACAATGAAAAAGATATTAAACTGTCTTAATTGTCTTTACTTTCAACAATAGAGAATATTTTTCCTTTCAATTACACAGGAAATTCTGCTAACATCTACAGAAATCTATGATAAATGAGATACTAAAAAATGAAATTCATTTGGAGAGGGACTATAAGCTGGCAGGTTAAAAAATTTTATTCTAAGAAGTTTGAGAAAGCATTTTATTAACTTTGCTAACAGACAATCAAAGAAATTGAATTTTTTAAGTTAGATTTTTGGTCATTTACATTTTTACAATAAATTTTTAATATAATAATTTTATTATATTTTGGGTAGCCTGTGATTTTGTGTATTTGTCTGCTAAGATTCTATGCTAAAATTTAGTAGAGAAAGTAAAATTTATCTTGATTCTTCAGATCTTGTATTATCAAAACTTAGAACTCTTGTGTACTTTGATTTTCCTATACTAGAAGATTTTTCCTCTTAACTTTTCAATTAAATAGCTAATTACTTTAATTATCATGAAAGCATACATTATCTAATAAGAGTTGGAGTAAGATCCTTAGAGATTATTCTAGTTTAAATCACAAATTTTATGCTTGAGAAAAATGAAGTCTGAGAGAGTGAGTCACTGAAGATAAGTAGGTTATTAGAGCAACAACAAGGGAGTAGGATGGGAATCCTCCAGCCAGTGGTCCCTCAGCAAGGCATGAAGCCCCACCCCAGCTTTGGTGTCTCAATTTATTCTGAGCCCTTAACACATAGTGGCCGAGGCATAGGTTTTACTTCACAAATACCTGGAATTAAAGAATGCAAAAATGGTAATCTAGCACACCCTTCACTTTATGTACCATATAAAAATTGTTACCTCAGAATCTCAGTTTATGCTATTTGCATGATACAGAAAAAAATAAGTAAAATCAGTCTTAAAATGGACTCAGCATTAGTAGTACTTACAAGTATTTCATGAGAGAATATATGAAACCTTTCCCAAATGTGGTATTTTTAGGCTAAGCTTTTAATGACTCACATTGAGACCAAGCAATAATATAACACAATTGCTAAATTCAAAAGAAAGCAAGAGACCATGTGAAAGAAATGACAAATAAAATTTAAAGTGATACAAAAAAATAAATATAGTGATTATGATTAAATAAGACAGAAGCAAATCATTAAAGTCATGGTGGCCTCAAAAATGATCAGCCAGAAATCAAGAAAAAAAGAAAACACAAACAAGTAGAGAACTTCTGAAAATAAGGAATATAATAATTGAGTAAAGTTCATTGACCAATTAGGTAATTGAGAAGAGAAATTTAGTGACAAGAAACATTTATAGAAATAGTCATAGAAAAGAAAATTACTTCAAACTAGAGGCAGATTAAACTAATTAAATTGACAGATTGAAAAAGAGATTATCAAGACTCTAAAATGACTTGTGCATAAAACGGGGGGAAAAACAGAATTTTAGAAGACAGTGTGAAGAATGAAATGATCTACCTAATCCTCACATCCACAACCAGTTTTGGCTGTGCCCTACCTCTTTATACAAAGAAGTTAGTATACTTTAGTTGGGCCTGTGATCTATTGTGAAATTACTCCACATTTTTATACAAATTACAGTCATTCAACTGAAACAACTTTTCACATCATCAATAGATACAACATACCCTTAAGCTTATTTTGCATTCTTTATATTTTGCCCTTCACTTTCTTCAATCTAGACAAATAGCAAGATAATAGATTCTTGTACAGAGTTTGTCGATAATACATAAGTGTGAATACTCCACTATGATCAATTTAAAGCTGCTAGTGTGATTTTCTTGAAACCAGAATAAAAAATATGCTGTACTGCATCAATATATGTTTACCTATATACTTATTAGTTATGCCTCATAAACATACATGCATGAAAATTAACATCATGCAAAAACCTAAAATAATTAGGACCATGATCGTTTTGTTTTATTATATTTGTCTTTAATTATTTTTTTAATTCTTCTTTTAATTCAAAGAGAATAAAACAGAACAAAACAAAGCAGATCAGAACAAAACAATGCAAGCAATATAGGACTTCAAAACAAGACAACAAGAAATCAACAATGGCTACCATTGTGTCTCTTGTTTTCTTCGCAGTAGTTATTCAAACCTTCACACACAATAAATTCAAACAAAACAGAATAGTATAACACCAATCAAAACAAAAGAATGAAAGCATTATAGACTTTCAAACCAGACAGTAAGGAATCACCATTGGCTACCATAATAATATAATTTATTTAATTGAATGTTTATATAATTTAATATTAAATCATGGCCCCATTTAAGCCTTCAGACTACATATTCACAATACACTAATTAGCCATTGCTTGCTAGTAGGAGCTGGTATCAGCTCCCTCCTGGTGTCTGTGGATCACCAGGAAATCCGTTTTGTTTTCATGAGGTAGAATTCTGTGAAGCTTGAGAAGAGAGGAAAGATGCCAGGATGGGAAGACCAAGCACAGGAAGTTTTTACCACTTGGTTCAGTAACTTTAAGGGAGTCCTTTGTTTTCCTCTGAGCCTTTATCATAGTATCTAGGTGTTGCGATTTGTGTGTAAATGTGCCCCCAAAACCTCATGTGGTCATGGGGCCAGGCTTTTTGAAGGCAGCTGAGTCTAGCCTTTGTGATTGGCTCATTGACTAGCACTGGGATTGGCAGTGTGATTGCTGCTGCCTCCCAGGGGCAGGTAGCTAGCATATAATATAATGGTAGGAAGGGGGCTTGCTTTTCCCTTTTTTCCCTTTTCTCTCTCTTTGCACTTTTGCTCTTATTGCTTGTGGCCGCCCTGAACGTTTGCCCCTTAAGCCTGCCTTGAAGCCAGCAGAGTATGGAGTGAAACCTCCTAAAACTGTAAGCTAAATAAATCTTTCTGTCCTTAATTTTGGAAGTCAAGTATTTTGGCTCAGCAACAACAGAAAAGTAACCAAGACACTAGGGTACTCCTTACTCCAATCAGAGGTTCTCTGAGAGAAACTATCCATCTTGTTTTTGTTTCTCCCTTGGAAGACATTTGAGTTAAGATTACTTTTAGTTTATTAAACCAGGTGACCATAATCCACCCTTCTTCAGACCACTTGAAGTATTTTAGTCTTTGTTAAATTTGTCTTTCACTCTTTCTTTTCTTCTACAATAACTATGCGCCATTAGCTATGAGATGCAAAGTGCCCATGGAGAAGTAAAAGCAATGCACTGCTGTTATGATTCCTTCCATAAATAATCAGAGTACCAGTTGGTATTTCTTAGAATTTATTATCATTCAATTGCTTAACAAATATAAGTAGTATGGAAGTAATTGTACAAAATCTAAAATAATAAATATTTCACAATGCATTAGTATGTTGATCCATTGGCATTTAATAGTAGAGAAAATGATTTGTTTTGAAAGTGTATTTTTTTAACCATTAAGAAAACAAATTTCTTTCTTAGGAATACTAAGAAAAAGGTCAGTCTAATATCCTCAGATATTCAGTGTATGAATTTCAGGGTCTTCATATCTCAGTAAGGTCTAATTTCTTTGAATATTAATAGATATTACTATGATGGGAGAGGAGGTGCTCCATCTTTGGATGCATACCCCAGAAGGTCATTTCAAACTTTCTCAGTTCCACTTCCACATGATATATTTCTGTAAATCATTCTCATTGAACTATTTCAAAATGTTTCACATGCAGCCCTTCTAAGTATTCAATTAAGCAGTGAGATTTTCAGAAAGGTGTCAAAAGTCATGGAGAAAGATAGAAAATAGAATTGAATGTAACATGCCTCTCGCTGTCATACAGTTTCATCACCTCAAATAGACAGAAAATCTGTTACAGGTTTATAAGGATATGTAGAGGTGATTAGTAGAAAGCTACATAAACCTGATAGTTTGTATCTGGAGAAATGTATTCCAGACTTGTAGAAAAATTAGATTTTTTGAGTCTTAATAACTGAATGCCAAATCACTCAAGTAACTGAAGCTCATATTTTTAAAATGTATTTTCTGTTTTTTTATTTCAAAAACGATAAAAGTTAAATAAAAGTGTAGGTGCTTATTTACAATAGCAAAAGGAAAGTAATTATATTTTTCATTGTGTCAACATTTCCTAAATTTGAATTGCAGAAGTACGTTTGGAAAGTAGTATTAAAACCATGTCTCTACTGAGATGATTATAATACTAAAAAATGCTGTTGGACATACTTCCAAACTTGTAACATTTCCTAGTTCACACTGTGAAAACTTGGTTCTAGATGTCTGTCATTTTATAGAGGAGTTATAAGGAAATCACTATTGAATGGTGTTTAACCATTTTCTTCTGCTATGTTTATATGTGTTTTGAGTGAGCAGGACACTTAAAAACTTGCTGCTCTGATGTTTGTGTAGCTCATTTTTCCACTCTTATGCATTGTTGCATTTCTCCATTCAGTGTTACTTATGTCATGAATGATACCCTCTAGAGTCATCAACTCTTTCCTCATTTTTAGTTGTAAATGAATTTTAGTTCCCTCTGCAAGCAAATTTTTTTTGTTTCTACCAATAAACTATTTTCACTCTTATTAAAGAGTGAATTGTTTGTGTCATTTTATTTTGAGAAGTTTTCCTACATATCAAAACTTTTTTAACCCCATGTGTTTTCCTGTAGAATTCTGTCTTCTGTTCTTTCTTAGCATCCTGTGTTAAATGATAGGCCTATTTCCCGAGATTGTAGTTGACACTTTCTATGGTTTTAGTACTCTAAGTCCTCAGCTCTATGAATGATCTTATTTATACTCTTAAAAAGAAGTGTTACAGCTTAATAAGCAGGGTTCTCCAATGAGATATTTTAAAAGACTTAAGATAGTATGAGCATATTTCAAGCTCTAGCATATTAGTAGGTTATGCTATATACACTTGCTAATTTATTTTTAACTGTTATTAAAGACATCTTTCAATTGGGAAATTAAGACACTGTACTTTGTAATTACATGCAGAAATAAAAAGTAGCAAAGGTCATGTTGGAAGGGATAATCATAGTCAAAGAAGGAAAGGTTTATTTTTTTGAGAGTGAGTTGGAATTAGGTAAAACAAGAAGAGATTTTCTCTTTGTTTGTTTTTCTCAAATATATTTTGTTTTTGCCTGAATTAAAGAGTTATTTAGCATTGTAGTTTCTAAGATTTTACATTTTTGGTAAAGTCTCTTGGAGTCTGTGTGACCAAAATCATGCTTCAGACAACAGAGCAAGTATTCCAAACAGTATGGAACTCTGAATAAGTTCATCATACAACAGCAGGCAAAGTCAAAAGTAAACTCAAGGTTGGGATGATCGTGGTTAAAGCATGACTTCAATGTCGGAAAACACGAAGTTCTAGGTTTAGTGTCACTTGAACTGTGTGATTGTCAGTCATCAGGGCTGGTTGACACATTCAAGTTACTTAATCTGTCACTGAGGGGTTGAACTTTCTGACTTCATATTATTTTTCTAATTAGAAATTCTGTGATTGTAATACACAAGAATCACTTATAGTTAGGTGTTTCAATTTTTTTATTTTGAAGAGAATAAAACAAATACAAAATAAAACAGAACGTTCAATCAAAACAAAACAAAGTGATGCAAGACTTCAAAACAAAACAAAAATAAACCAACAATGATTACCAGGTTACCCCTTGCTATTTTTAAAATAACTTCCCATACCATCAGACATAATAAAATCAAACAAAACAGAACAGAATAAAACCAATCAAAACAAAACAATGAAAGCAATACAGGACTTCAAAACAAGGCAGTTGAAATACTACAGTGGCTACCGTAATGTATCTATTATCTTCAAAGTAGCTGTTTGTATCCTCAGACATAATAAAAACAAACAAAACAAAATAGAATAGTCAATCAAAACAAAATAATGAACATGATACAAGACCTCAAAACAAGATTAAAGGAAATCAATAATGGCTACTATAATGCCTCTTGTCACCTTCAAAATAACTGCTCATGCCCTCAGGTATAATACAGTTCAATAAAACAGAATAGAATAAAACCAATTAAAAGAAAACAATGAAAGCAATGCAGGGCTTCAAACAAGACTGCAGGAATACATCAGAGGCTATCCTGATGCATCTTATCTTCAAAGTAGCTGCTTAGACCTTCACACATTACAAAATCAAACAAAGCAAAATAGAATAAAATCAATCAAAAGAAAACAAGTAAAGCAATAAAAACTTTGGAACAAGATAATAGGAAAACAATAATGACTGCTATAATCCATTTTGTTATTTTTTTCAATAGCTGTCCATGCCATCAAATATAATAAAATCAAAGAACTAAACAATAAAACCAAGCGAAACAGAACCATGAGAACAATACAGAGCTTCAAAACAGAATTATAGATTAACAATGGCCATTGCCTTCCCCCTGGAGACATCTCCTCCCCTTTCACCTTCACAACCTCTATTTTGTATTTTGGATCCCACTAATTTCCCTAGTTTCTTATATTAGGGAGACAATACAGTGTTCACCCATGTAACTCTGAACCTTTTCACCCATAAGCATGCTCTCAAGTTGTATCCATTTACCTACAAGAGTCTCAAGGTTATCTTTCTTTATGGCTGAGTAGCTTTCCATTGTATAGAAATGGCATATCTTTCCTTTCCATTCTGCAGTGGATGGGCAAGCTACCCCTACTGTTTTTTTCTGGTTCCCTGTCACACAGAGGATTGTTTTCTCTCCCCTGACTCTCAATCTATGAATTTCATTTTGAGTAAAATATATTTTTTGGATAAAGCATATTGATGGATGCTGTCTCCCAATTCACTCTACCTGTGCCTGTTTCCACCGGCAAATTGAAGCCATCTGTGTTAATGGACATGGCCAACTTGCACTGGCTCATCTCTGCCATGCTATTTTCCCGCCACTGGCCGTGTACTTTCCCCCTCCCATTCTATTGTCTGTCCCGCTTGGTGATTCCCCTCCTGCTGATCCTCCTGGAACCATGGTCTTTCTCATCTCTCTCCAGAATGTCCTTCAGTATTCTCTGTACGGCTGGTTTGGCAGTCATGAACTCCTTCAGTTGTTCTTTGTCATGGAAATATCTTGTTTCTCCATTAATTTTGAAAGATAGTTTTGCAGGGTACATCAATCTGGGTTGGAAGTTGTTTTCTTTCAGGACGTGAAATACTTCACTCCAAGCTCTTTTTGACTTGATGGTTTGTGTTGAGAAGTCTGTTGTGATTCTGATGGGTTTTCCTATATAGGTGACCTGTTTCTTTTCTTGAACAGCTTTTAATATTATGTTCTTGTGTTGAATTTCTGGGATCCTGATTATTATATGTCTGGTTATAGATTTACTTTGGTTATGGCTAGCTGGAGTTCTATATGCCTCACTTACCTGAATAGCACATCTTTCTCCCATGTTTGGGACATTTTCTGCTAGTACTTCTGTAAATAGAATTTTTATGTCTTTTGTGTTGACCCCTGCTTCTTCATTGATACCTCTCACTCATAAATTATTTCACTTTGCATCATCTTTCAGTCTTCAAATTGTTACTTCCTGGTTCCTCATTATTTTCAAGAGGTCTTTCCTTTCCCGATCACAAGCTGCACACCTGTCTTCAAGGTCTGAAAGTCTATTTTCAGTTTCTTGCAAGAGATTTTTGCCAACTTTCAATGGAGATTTTAATTTCCTAGATATCTCTTTGAATCTGTTTCATGCATTCAAAAATCTCTCTTATATTGTTCATTCATGGTTTCCCTCATTTTCCTTTGCTCCTCCATTTTTTTATCTATAGCAATTCTTTTATTATGTTTTTCATTTCTTCTTTTACCTGAGATAGTATTTCTGTTCTAATTTCTTTCATAACCTCATGGAGTTGTCTCTTTACTTCAGTTGCCGTCACTGCAGAAACTTCAGGTGTGCAACTCTCGATCTCTTCCACATTTTCATCTCCTGGATTTGCTCTGCGTGGGTTGGAGTCTAGGGACTGCCTTTTGTTTCTTTGTCCTGACATTTTCCTGGGTTCTTCCAAACAAGCGGGTAGTGGGGTTTTGGGAACCTCCCATGTTGGCTACAATTTCTCTGGAGCGTGACTGTTTAGTTTTCCTGGCCAGTGCTGGCTAGAAGTATCCAGTGGTGGCTATTGGGTGCTCTGGTGCAGGACCCGCTTCTCTTTTTCCCAGCCCTTGCTGGTTACGTGGGGTGGAAACATCCTGAGGGCTGCTGGAATGCATGCAGAGCAGGGCCTGCTTCTGCCTTCCCTCTTAGTTGGTTACCTGAGAGCAGTGTCTCCCTTTGTCCTTTGGAATGTGCGCTGAGCAGGGCCTGCCTCTGCCTTACCTCTGAGCTGGTTACCTCAGAGCAGCCTCTGCCTTTGTTGGAACGTGTGCTGAGCAGGGCCTACCTCTGCCTTCCCTCTGAGGAGGTCACCGGAGAGCAGCCTCTCCCTTTGTCCATTGGAATGTGTGCTGAGCAGGGCCTACCTCTGCCTTCCCTCTGAGCTGGTTACCTCAGAGCAGCCTCTCCCTTTGTTGGAACGTGTGCTGAGCAGGGCCTACCTCTGCCTTCCCTCTGAGCAGGTCACCGGAGAGCAGCCTCTCCCTTTGTCCATTGGAATGTGTGCTGAGCAGGGCCTGCCTCTGCCTTCCCTCTGAGCTGGTTGATGTTTCGAATTTTTGTTCCAAATAGTTTCTATTTAACTCAAGATATAGATGAAAATAAAATACTCGGTGTGATAAAGTAGTAAATAAACTTTAAGGATATTTTCAAATCTTACCATTAAAATTTAATTAAATATTAATGTGTGTGAAATTTCTTTAGTCATAATATGGTGTATTTAAAAAGGAACACCTGCCGGGTGTGGTGGCTCACGCCTTTAATCCCAGCACTCAGGAGGCTGAGACAGGCAGATTGTTGTGAGTTCGAGACCAGCCTGGGCTACAAAGTGAGCTCAAGGCTAGCCTGAACGGCATAGTGAGACCCTGTCTCAAAAACAGGGCTGGGGATCCAGCTCAGCAGTCTAAGCGCCTGCCCGGCAAGCGCAAGGTCATAAGTTCAATCCCCAGTGCCGCAAACAAACAAACAAACAAAAAAGGAACACCTTACCATATAAATGTTTAGTATCTTCTTAATTATGTAAATATGTGTGATTTTTTTTGTTCAATGTTTTCTTCCTCCCAAATACTTTTTATTACTCTAATCATTCATAAATATGACATGACATTCAAAAAGCCAAAGAGTTTTGAGCTTCTAATAATTATTAAAAATAACAAATAATTTGTTCTATCTAAAATTTATTTCTTCGATGTTCAACCTTTCAGGTACTTTTCTTTTGTTCACTATCGGGAAGGCTAACTTTGAAAACACTATGATTTAAAATCTACACACAACCTTAAAGTTAGTCCCTCTTATTACCATCTTACTAGTAACCCTTACGTGTTAAAATTGTATACGACTACAGAATATTTTCCTCAGCTTTAATTTTATAAGATAACTTATCCTCAAAGAGTGAATTAGTTTATCTATTTATTTTTTTCATTAACCTCTTTCCCCTCAAGATGTCAAAAACTATAACTGAAAATCATACTTTATAATAATGGATCTACCTAATAAGTACATTTGATTAACAGTTTTCAAATTGTTTACCTTCCATTGTGTAAGACTGGTTCCAGAATTTTACTCACTCATCCCTTGGTATCATCAGAAAAGTCAAACCATGTACTACCAGGATCCAAATGAAGAGTAGATCAGAACTGGAGAATATCAAGAACTGGTGGTAAAAGTGAAACACCAGCCAGTGAAATACACACAACTGAAATTGGGGAAATCAGCCTCTAAAAGATCAAGTAGTATGTGTTAGAATACATAGGTGGCACAAGGCAAGGAATAAACATAGAAGGTGGGGAGAAGTTGAGAAAAAGGAATGACCAGAATATCAATAGCTTGAACTTTGGGTCATAATAAATGTATTTATTAAAAAACTAAAGAGAAGTACTAATCTGTCCTAAATATTAAATTTAGTCTATACTAAATCAGGCTAACGGTATCCTAAATATACAAAGTGGATGCTAATATTTTGTTATGTAATTGCATTGTTTCTTTTTCTGAAACTGAGAGGTTTGGCATCTTTATCATATGAACTTTATGACCCTTTCATAAAAAGCTGAACTCTCATGAACTGCACACAGAAGCACAAGTCTACCTTTCATCTCTCTGCTTTCCCCAACATCTACAGCATTATGAAAGGAGAGGGAATATTATGTTTTATTTATTCTTTACAAATTTTTTAAATTGCATTTTTAATGTTTTCCAAGGTGAGGGATAACAGAATCCTGAAAGAGCCAAACATCATACTTTTATTGTTCCCAGGGCACTCTTAAAACTCCCAGCGACCGTCGGGCGCGTCGGTATGCATTGGCTTACCATTGAAGGTTACTGGCATGTGTGCCCTTCTGCCCTTGAAAAACTTCTTGTTTTATTAAAAAATAACCAAGGTGTTTCCATAGCATGCTGCAAAGATATAGAAAAAAATATGGAAATGCATACTTCAGGAAGACAAACTCTGAGGTAAATTGCTAATACTGATGAACATTCAAAATCATTACTCGGATAAACACTAATTTATGGAGATAAGGTCTGAAGAAATGAAGGCATTATAGGCAGTGTTTGGTCACTTGTATTCATACACCTAAAATAAGACAGAAGAACGCAAGTGACAAGAAAAAGATCTAAGGGAATTAATAAAAAACATGTGCTAACCAAACTTTTTTTTTTCCAGATAATTCAGAGTATACTCAGACATCACTGATCTTGTTATTTTGGTATAAACAATATATAAAATCGAATTTTAATTCATTTTCAGGCCTCCAGACAGAGAGAGACCAAGAGATTTAAGTACATTCACTGGCTCAGACCGAAGAGTCAGCAGCTGCAGTTAGGAAATTTTCCCCCCGGCATTGCCAATTCTGTTCTGAGCCCCTAGACACAGTTCCGAGGGCTGCCAGGAAAGCCCAGTGTATGGTGGTTCTGTGATGTAGAGAAACGAGATCTAGGTTAGAAAGCCTGATTATTTTGAACTACTATGTTTTGTTGGTGTCTGGGACAAAGTTTCCAGACATAAAAAGAAGCAAAACAGAGGTAAAAATCTTCAGTGCAACCATATTTTGCATTTGTTGCTTGACAGTAAGCAGGACTCGAGTAAGCAACACTTGAAAGTTGAGGTTCATCCTTTGTTTTCTAATTATGATGACTAAGGGAAACAGCATAATTTGTTTATGGGTATACTTGAGACTAAAGACTTCTCAGTTACCATCAGACACCAGATATTTCTAAGTTAGATGCAACTGCTGTCTTTATCAATGAGAGTATATTACTTCATGAAGCAAATACATAAACTAGTTTTTATTATTATCCCATGAGCTTCTTGGAGAGGATTTTAGATGCTCTGTAGATTTATTTTTTTGCATAAGCATTTGCAGTTCATGGGTCCATGTTATGCTATTTATATTTTAATTGAGCTGTGTCAGTAGAACTTTCATGATTTTACAAATTTATTGTGTTTGGGAAAAAAATGCCTTGAAAAGATTTCAAGTATTCTCACTTGTAAAAAAATTCTTTTCAAAAATATATAATATTTTAAAATTTTTGTCTTAGAGAACCAAATAAAATATCCAGAATAGCTAATGTTTTTGAAAAACATTTTCAATTATTGAAAATGATCTTCAATATCCATAATTTCAGTTACATAATGTTGCTACCAATGAATCCAGTCAGAATCATCTCCTTTACTAATCAACATTTTACCGGATCTGGTTTGACACATGAACATCAATTTATCAATGTCTTATTTGCATGATCACATTATGCGCGATGCATGATGTTATAGTGGTTGACGAGTGCCTTCTGTTTTCTGAACAAATGGGTTGATTTAGTGAGGATGATGTTGAAATCTCATGGCTGAAAAAGCATGTGTTGGACATGCTGTGTGCTGCACTGTTTTTATCAGATACTATCAAAGTAACTTATTGTAGGATGATTGCATGTTTTAAGGACTATTTCAGATTAGCTTGTACCAATGTCGACTGTTAGTACCCTAGAGTTTGTAAGCCTCCTTGAATTACTGTCTTGCTGAAGATTATTAATCACCAGGTGCCATTTCACAATGGCAGGGCTCCAGAGCAGCACTCTGAGGACTGCTCTGTTCATTCCTCTGTCCTAGGGTGAAAAAGTGGAGAAGCTTTTTCGGCTTCTCTGCAAAAGATTGTAATGCCCTCTAAAGTGTGCATACTATCACTGTGTTTGGAACCACAGGACATTCAAGAAAAACAGAGAGAGAGAGAGAGAGAGAAAGACAAACTTCCATTCCTCAGATATTTCATCTGGATTAACTACAGAATGATACTATTCATTACCCACTGATACATTTCACATGATCACACCTTGAATGATATCACTGAAAAAAAATGAAATACACAGTAACCAATATAATGAAGGAAGTAGAAGAACATTGAAAGCTACAGTACCCTGAAAAAGGAGATTGAATAGGATATCAGAAAATGAAAAGATATCCTTCGTTGTTGGATACGAAGAACCAATATGGTGAAAATGGCCATACTTTTAAAACTGTTATACAGGTGTAATGCAGTCCCTATCAAAATATCAACAGTGCATCATGCAGAATTAGAGAAAACAACCTTAAAATTCATTTAGTACCAGAAAAGATGTAGAGTAGCAAAAGCAGTTCTGGGGAACAGAGACAACATAGGGCCATCACAATCCTTGACTTGAAATTATACTACAAAGCTACTGTGATAAAAAAGCATAGTGTTGGAAAAATAAAAACAAAAGAAAGAAAAGCAAACAAACAGACCCAGTGATCAATGGAACAGATAAAAGATGAAGAACCAACTCCAGCAGACTCAGCCAGCTTATCGTCAACAAAATAACCAAACATGTTCGCTGGAAGAAAGGCAGCCTCTTTAATAAATGATGCTGGAAAAATTGAATCTCTACATGCTGAAGACTAAAACTAGACCCATATTATCACTATGCACTAAAGTAAAATGAAAATCAATCAGAGAGCTAAACATTAAAACAGAAAAACTAAATCTGCTGGAAGAGGTAATAGATAGAACCATGACCATTTAAAAAGTTTCAGTCAGAGAAGAAAATGGATGATGGGAAGTGATGTGTCTTGTCACTTTTCTCTCATTTCTGGGACAAAATACCCTGCAGGTTTATTTAGCTTATAATTTGTGGAGGTTTCAGTCCATAATCAACTGGCTCCCAGGCAGGGTGGCATGGCACCAGGGCAACACTTCAAGGCAGCAGCCAGCAGAAGCAGCCAGAGCCAAAAAAGGGGAGAGTGAGCCTCTTTTCCTCCCTTATACTGTAAGCAAGCTATCCCCACCCAGGGTTGATGTAGCATTCACACCACCTCTGTGCCCTCCTCTTGCACAGGCTGAGGATATTTGCAAAGTAAGGATCCTGGCTCCCTGCTGAGTCTCTTAGTTAAACTTCTAAACCTCTCAAGTTGACACAGTGTATCAACCATAGCAATCCACCCCTTGTCAACTTGGCAAGCAGACACATTTCTTTAAACATTTTTCCTGATACAAGGCATGCTTATTTTTATTGTTTCACAACTTGAATATTGTAACACATATTTAACAATCCTTAAGAAGCAACATTAAGCCTATCAATAAGATATTACATTAGAATCATAATATTTTGTCCTTGCTGCCCCAAAGACTCATGCGCATCCCTTTATGAAAAAGGCATTCAGTCCATCTTCAAGAGTTGCCAATGTCCTAACAGTTTCAGCGTTACTAGAAAGTGGAAGTCCCAAGATGTAAGACAAACTCTGGCTGCAAGCTCCTGTACAAATGAAAACAAAGTTAAACACTTCCAATGTGCAATAGCACAAGATAAACGTTCTCATTCCAACAAGTACAAACAGGGAGATACAAAGCATTGGAACCCAAGCAAGTCCAAAATCCAGCAGGGCAAACATTAAGTACTATAGTTGCACATCCAGCATCTAAAGCAATCTGTGGCAAATTGTGAGCTCCAAGAACCTATGTGACTCTACCTCTACAGCACTTCTGGTGATTGTAGCTCCCACAGCTTCTCTCTTAGGCCCGTTTTGCTCTTTCCTTCCAACTTTCCGTAGACAATCCACGTTCCTGGCTTTTTCAAACTTCTGGAGTCTCCGCTGCACCTTTGGCTTCACATGCAAAGTTTCACACACTGCCCTCTCATGGGCACACTGCCTGGCTTCCTGGGCCTTCTGAAATCAGGGTGGAAGCCTTTTAAACTTCAGATTTCTTGCATTCTGTATGCAACTAAAAGCAGCACCACATGTGTAATGTGGAGGTCTGCTGCCAGTTGGAGCAGTAGCCAGGATTTTTTTCTCTTTTGACTGTAAGGGTTGAGTGCTTGGATCACTGGGCACTCTGAATCCAATTGTGAGGAACAAATTTCTTATGTTGCCACCATTCTGCAACATGGTGTGGCTGCTGCCATTCTGGAACATGGTACTCTGTAGCTTTACCTCAAGCAAAGTCTTTCACTTTTGCAAGCTTGAGGCTGCAAAGGTTTGATACTCGTTACTTTTTGTGATGCCTTCAGGTCATCTTTTCTATTCTCCTGTTCCTTCTCAACAATCGAGATTTCCTCAGCTCTATCTCTGCAGTCTAAAGTTTTATTGAAGCTTCCTTTCTGGCTGAACTCACAACATTTTAAAATCATCCTGCTGGGCTCTTTGCTCTTGATTTGCAACATAAATCTGGCTAATAGCCCCCAATGATAACCATGCCACAGCCTCCACATTTGACTACCTTGAAATTTATTCTGCCAGATTAATCAGTCTGCCACCCTTAATCTTAGTCCCAGGCAAAGTCTCTGGACACAAGCAAAATGCAGACAAACTTTCTGCCAAGCCATGGCACACATCATCTGGAGTCCAACAACCAATGCAGTACTTTCCAGCAGAAACCTCCTGAGCCTGATTTTTACCAGGTTTCTGGTCTACTGAGCTCGGATCAGAATCTCCCATATGGAACAGCCTAAGCTGTTCCACGGTTACTCTTTCAGGTGACATGTTCGAATGTTTCCAAAGTCTTCCCACAAGCCATTCCCAAAGGCTCTTGAACCACATGGTCAGGTATAGTCACAGGAATGACCCCACTCCTCTGTTACAAAATTCTGTCATGGTTACTTTTCTCTCATTGCTGGGACAAAATACCCTGTACCCCAAATGAAGGAAGGAAAGGTTTATTTAGCTTACAATTTATGGAGGTTTCAGTCCATAATCGGCTGACTCCAAGGCAGGGTGGCTTGCTCAAGGGTAGCACTTCAAGGCAGCAGCCAGCAAAAGCAGCCAGAGCAAAAGGGGGAGGGGAGAACAAGCATCTTTTCTTCCTTTATACTGTAAGAAGGCTACCCCCTGTCCCAGGACAGGTGTAGCACTCATAGCACCTCTGTACCATC
>RJWT010002198.1:0-42240 GCA_004365215.1 Cuniculus paca
ATATAGCTTGATTTTTATTGCTTTACATCAAGTAAGAATACTTTTTTGTTGTTTTCTATTCAAGAAAATTTATTTTTAGATTTTTTTTATTTTTCCTTTTTTGGCACTCAATTTTTGTGGCAAAGACAACATATAAAATGTACCATCTTAGTCATGTTTAAGTACACAGTTTAGTGGTATTAAAGTCATTCATAAGATGCAACCATCACCACCATCCATTTCTACGTTATGGATTTTATAATACAGACTTTTGAATTGAAATTTCAACATTTTATTTTTAATGGATGAGAAAAACCATAACATGAAACTACTTGTTTTCAATTTTCTGGATGGTCAGGTAGTATTTATTAAGGTTTCTAAACAAGTGTCTGCCTAGGCACCATATCACAACTTCTGCTGGAATCCAAGTTCCTGAACATAACCTTCAAGACATGACATATCTATGCCTGTCTTACTTTTAATAGTTTGTGTCCAAAATGTTCCCCCAAAGGATCATTGTGTTGAAGGGTTGGGTGTTGATTGGCTTTTGGGAAGTGGTTAGACTGTGAGTTTTTTAACTTTATTGATGGATTAATTCACTGATGAAATCATAATTTGAAGGTATTACTGGATGATGATGGAAACAGGAGGTGGGGTCTAGTTAAAGAGAATGAGTAATGAGACATGACCTTAGAGACCATTTCTGGTCCTTGTCCCCTTCTTCTCCACATCTTTCCCTCTTTCTGCTTCCCAGTTGCCATGATGTGAGCAGCTTTCCTCTGCCATCCCTTCTGCCATAGTATTTCTGCCTCATCAGCAGGCCTAAAGCAATGGAGTTGAATTACCATTGACTTAAACCTCTGAAACCATGAGCAAAAATAAATCTTTCCTCTTTCAAGTTGACTGTCTGCCTTTCTTTCTTTCTTTCTTTCTTTCTTTCTTTCTTTCTTTCTTTCTTTCTTTCTTTCTTTCTTCTCCTTCTCTCTTTCTTTCTTTCATAGTTTTTTGAGATAGGGTCTTGCTTTGCAGCCCAGGACAGCCTTGAACTTGTGACGATCCTCCAGTCAAAGACTCCCAAGTGCTAGGATGACAGGCACGTGCTGCCAAACTGGTTTAAATTGTTTTTCTGAGGTATATGGTCACAGCAATGAAAAACTGACCTATGTACTTCATACCTCTTTTCCTCTAGTAAAACTAAAACTTGATACCCATTAATAACAACCTATTTCTTACTCTCCTAAAACCTTTGGAAGCACCATTTTACTTTCTATGATTTTGACCACTCTAAGTATCTCATATACATGAAATTATATAGTATTTGTCTTTTGAGTTTATTTCATTGAGCATAATGTCCTCTAGGATCATCTATATTATAGCATATGTCAGAATTTCCTTTCTTTGTAGGATGAGATAACATTTCTCTCTCTCTCTCTATATATATATATATATTCTTTATAAATATATACAGCATTACATTAGTCAAATTTTCGTTGGCCTTTGAAGAGGTAGAAACACTATGGTAGAAGGATGTAGTAGAGGAAAGTTACAAACCAAGAAGCAGAGAATATAAGAATTGAAAAGAAGAAGACAGGTTCAAGATAGTCATCTCCCTACCCATTCCCTTCAGCTTCGCTCCATCTCCTAAATTTTCATTACCTTCCAATATTGCCATCAAGTTACAATCTCATCAATGAGTTGACTCAGTAATGAAGTTAGAGAACTCACAAGACAGTTACCTTCTGGAAGCCCCACCTCTGAACACATGAAACTTTTGGGGCACATTTTAGTTATAAACCATACAGACATGTTGCTTATGCATTTATCCATGAATGGATACTTGGGTCATTTCCACATTTTAACTATTGTAAATAATGCTGCTGTAAACATGGGTATGTAAATATCTCTCAAGGGTTTGCTTTCAATTTCCTTTGTATTTACCTGGAAGTGGAATGACTGGATCATAAAAATATCTACCTTTTAAAAGTGGTATTTAATTCACTCATATTGATTACCAATTTACTTACCAATTTTTTACTTTAATTTATTTACTGATATACAAGCATATATTTTGCTCACTTGCTTATTGTTTCTCAGGTATGGGTCTTAGCAAACTGCAGATGAGTTGTGGTTATACCCATGGTGATTTTGACAAACAGTGAATGTGTGCCTTTTGATGCTGTGCCTTGAGGAATACTTGTTCTGAATTTAACAGTGTTGGAACATAATTCCCAATTGTGTCATGCTTAGTTGTGATGGGATTTAACATGATAAAGATGTTTTGGACTTAGAATCAGGCTGGATTTTGAATTGATAGCCACCCACCACACACACACACACACACACACACACACACTTGCTATGACTGTGGATATTTAATTAACCCCTGCACTCACTTATTTCCTCATGTATAAAAAATACTATGTGATCGTGATGGAAGGGATTAACTGGAGCAACATGGAAAGTACTTATTGCAATCTGGCTTAGTGCAGAATGTGAACAATGCCCATATAAAAATAAAATATCTCTCTTGGTTCGTGGCTGTTTCCTTTTCAGAGCTGGGGTCTGGCTGGTATGCAGGAAAAGGAGAAGGCACGTAAGCTATGTTATCTGTTTGTCATCACAAGAGGAGCCAAGTGGCAGGTCATGGGCTAAAGCACATCCGGAGCACTGGGGTGGGCCTTGGAATTCCACAGCAAGACTCCTAGATAAGGAAATGCCAAGGGTGGGGGCTGCTGAGTGGCTTGGGCTTCTGCTGCTGGGAGGAGAGATGAGAAGGGATTGTGGTTTCCAGAGCCACCAAATAAGGAAGGACATCAAATTTCCCCATTTCACCCAAGTGTAGATGTCAGCAAGTAGGGCAACTTAACACATATTATCTCAGTACCTTCTAAATACGGTTTTTAAAGGACCAAGGCAAAGCACCCAGTGGCTTTTGCAAATGAATCTAATATATCCAGACTTATTACAATTTATAATCTCTCATTTAAAAAAATAATTTTTCCTTATTTTGCCATATATAATTTACCTAGAAAAGACAAAGCAAACATTGCTTTAAACATCCCAAAGTTCCTGTGATCCCAGCCTCCTCCCCTGCCCTATCCAGTGCTATTAGTCCAAGTTGGTGGTTCAGAACTATTAAACCAACCAAAACCAACCCCTCAGGGAGCCCTTCAGTGGTGTCTCCAGAGGCCATTTCCTTGCCAAACATTCCTTTTCAGTGAGGGGAGGTTTTCGTCCCCTGGTAAACAATTCCCAGCCTGGGTACAGCCAAGAAGGGTGCCTGTCCCTTTTTCATGAACTTCGCTTAGTCCAGAACTGAATCCAACCTCAAAGGCGTCAGTCTGCTCTATAAATTCTCTTGTGAAACTTGAGAGCCTCTTCTCCAAAAGAAAGCAAAGATCTTGGAGGGGTTACAGTTTTCCTCCTTCTGAAAAGATCTGCTTGTGTTGGCAGCAGAAGAGTATGTTTTCCAAACAGCCTCTTGCCTTTCTGTGGCTTCAGTTCAGAAAGCACTGCCATGCTCTTGCTAAGTGGTCGAGAGGGCAGATCACCTCCCTGCAGGTGTGCACGGGGAGAAGACGAGGACGACATGCCTGCAGAAAGTTTCTAGTTAAAATGGTCTCAGCCTCTTTCTCAACAAGTCACTTTGGAGAGGGCATGGCTCCATTCTGGAGGCTGCAAAGGCTCAACAGGCCCTCTGTCTTAAGGTGGTGACTGGGGTAGGCATAGCAGGAAGGGATGAAAAGAATTCTAGAAAAGAAAAAAGAAAGGAGGGGAAAAAATGGTGCAGTTCCATCTCTACTGTGGTACCCTTTCCCATCAACCTCGAGGGTCATTTTTATTTTACTCACATTTTAGCCATTTCTTAATATATATATTTTATTAATACTAGAATTTAGGAATGATATAACAAGTCACCAGCAGGTAGAATCTCAGAAAATCATCTTTTTAATATAAGAGATCTTTTTGATGACTTGAAAAGTGATAAAATGAAGACAGTCAGCCCTGGGCTTATTGTAAGACTCAATGTCATCATTTGCATCCTATCATAAAGTGGAAGCTAAAGGATCTTTGGATTCCTGAAGGGTTAATCTATCTTCTGGTTTTCCCCTGAATGTAAGGGGTGCTTAACCAGTATGTCCTGAATGCTCATGTTTTCAGACTCATCAGAAACACCTGTATGCCATCTCTAGCTCCACTATGGCAGGTAGCAAGCAAATAGTCATGGGTAAAACATTTTGGACAAGAGTGTCTTCTTTTCCCAACTTTTTGCACAGCTGGCTGTACCAAAATCCAACGCAGCTGAGACAGCACTGCCCACAGGAGCCTTATTCTGTGGCATTCCTGTGGCTACAGGGAGCGTCTCAGAAATGCTGACTATTGGGGCGCTATGCCAGCAGACTGGCCACTCCCTGGCTTCTGTCCTCTTCCTCTGACCCCAAGCTGAAGCTATCTTATTTTTTGTGTGTATTTTTCATCAAACACACATTTGTGGACTACCTACTATGTAGCAGGGCTGCTCTAAACACTTGGCATACATCAGTGAAAGGAAAATCTTTTCTTGCTTAATGGAATTTATAGTATTCCTGAGAACTCTACAAGTAATTATTTTCTAAAATGTTTTCTTCATTTTTAAGTTTTGAAATGTACAAAGAATTGAAGGAATAGTATACCTGTATGCTCTTCAGCTAGATTTACCAATTGTAAGTACTTTATAGCTATATGCTCTTTCTCCACACACATACTATTTTTTGTGAACTATGCAAAAGCACAAAAATGTCATTCCTAATACTTCAGAAAAACACAAGTCTTGAGAATAAGAACATTCTCCTATATAACCACAGAACCATTATCCTACATAAGAAAGCTATCATTAAGTCAATAATACTGTCTAAAATTCCATCCATATTTCTCCAATTGTCCCTCTATATCTAAAATGACAGCATCCAGCCAAGATTCATGCTTCCAAGTTGCTTTTAAATAGAACCATCCCTTAATTCTTTTTTAATGCATCTAGTCATTGACCCTTTTGAAGAGCCCAAGCTAATTGTTTTGTTGAATGTCCTACATTCTGGAGCTATCTGAATGTTGCCTCATGATTGGATTCAGGTTAAGTATTTTTGACAAGAATTTTGTGTGATGGTGTGTTTTTCTTGCTGCCACATGTCAGGAAATCCCACATGTCAGGTTGTTCAACAGAACAAGCTAAAGAGACACATATTGAATGAGTAAATTGTATACGTACACATATACATGCATACATAACCTCTTCAGGGGTCATTTGTTCTGATGTCTGTAATTAAGGCACTGGGCTAGACCATGTTAAAGTCGTTTTTAGCTTCCAAAGTAAAAGCCTAATAAAAAATACTTATGAAAAAAGGTTTTACACCAGTGGAGGGATTAGTTCATGGAGGTTTCAATGGCAGAAACTTCAATTTTGATGTTTTTCCCTCTTTGACTAGCCAAAGTCATTATAAAAATTGCTCAAAATGCATTTTTCATGATGATGCTCTTTAGAATGAGACAAATAGACTAAACTGCCAAGATTTAGGTAAACTATAAGAAACTTGTGTTATAGTAAGATTTTAAGCATCAGAATGTTTGCAAAGGGAATTGTTAAAATAAGAGGACATCACCTGCCTGAGTGTGGCCCTTCTTGATAGCAAAGTAATGGATCCAATGCCTACTCAGTGTGTCTTGGTCCTAAACTTCTTGCCAAATAATTTATAGTTAAGATGTCTTGGACCATTCTGTCTTTTAAGAAACTCCGAACTACATCAAGAAAAAAATTTTTTCCAATACTTCTTGAAGTCAGAAATTGCATTTTAAAAATAATTCTCCCCTCCTCTAATAAATGGCTAAAAATGCTAAATGGATTTTCTTCTACGTTTTCAGTCACTGAAGCACTTATCTCTCATCCCAAGTGGATTTGCTATGTAATTGGATGTGAAGTAATTCCAAAATTGCATCGAAATCCTTTCAGAGTGTTGCTATGACAATCGGACTTCTTTTTTAAAAAACTGCTTCAGTCCCAACTATCTATCATCCATTGTCCATTCAGTGAAATTTCATCTCATGAATTAAATTTAGCCTTTCAGAAAGTTGAGGGCGAATCATTATGCATTCACATTTTTAACTGATTCTCCCCCACATAGCCATTCTTCTTGAACTTGTACTGGACTGTCCAGCCATCCTTATCGGAGCCTCAGAATGTTCAGTGCCAAAGGCTCTGTCTAAGACTGAGAGTTAGTGGAGGAGGCCCAAACAATAACTTATTGTTTGGGGAAATAAGAATTTTGAGTCACTGATGGCCCTTTCTGACCACTTACTGCAAAAGCAAGAGCTTTCACAAGGATTCTCAGAGGAAGAAGATAGAGAGAAAGCCTTACCAGAATCTCTAAACTTGGGTTTATTTAGCAAACTTGAGAAGTTTGGAAAGTACATTCAAAATCATCATTGCTTTGATATGATTTTGGTTCCAAGTTGGTCTTGCAATTTCTATTCATGTTAATGGAAGATGTAATATTTTTATGTTTATCAAATGGGGACTTGTCTTAAAGATAGCTGACATACACCAGGCTACTGAAAGTTTTATAGATCATATCTGATGTTAGAGGGTATGAAGAATTAGCTTTTCCAGCTGAAATAGCAGAGCAGTTATGAATGTTTATTTCTTTGAAAACTGTAGGGCCCTAGAAATCATTTTGTTCAAAGCTCCCTGTTTATAACTTTGGGATTTGAAATTGTAAGGGATGAGAGGGCTTGCACAGGTGGACACTGCAGAGCCAAGATTAGAAGCCAGGTTCCCTGATTCTTCCTCTTACACAGTTCACACACACCTACAATTGCTGCCTGGCCTCCCTTCCTTGGGTTGTGGCACAAGGAACATGTTACATCGTCTGCAGTATTTCCTTAACTGTCTCAGTAAAACTGTGTATACTGCAAGACAATAAGAATGTTTGTGAAGCTGGGCATGGTGGCTCACGCCTGTAATCCCAGCATTTGGGAGGCTGAGACAGGAGGATCCTTGTGAGTTCAAAACCAGCCTGGGCTACAAAGTGAGCTCAAGGCCAGTCTGAATGGCATAGTGAGACCCTGTCTCAAGAACACCAGGGCTGGGGATCTAGCTCAGCGGTCTAAGTGCCTGCCCGGCAAGCGCAAGGTTATGAGTTCAATACTGGGTGCCACAAAAAAAAAAAATGTTTTTGAACAATGACTGGTAGGTCTCAGTTCTTAAAAAGCGGCACACAGTAAGGCTTAATAGATACTGAATTTTTTTTTCCAGTGCAGGAAATCAAACCTAGGGTTTAGAGCTTGTTAGACAACTGCTCTACCACAGAACTATTGCCTCAGTTTTCTTTTTTTGTTTGCTTTGTTTTGTTTTTGTTTTTGTTTTAAAGTGGCATTGGGTGTTGAATCCAGGGCTTTTGCATTGAGCTGTATCCCAAGCCCTTTTTATTGTTTATTTTGAGATAGGGTCTTGATAAACTACAAAATTTCCCAGACTGGATTCAAATTTGCAATTGTCCTGCCTCAGGCTCCCAGAGTGCTGGGATTACAGGTGTGTACTACCACACCCAGTTTGAGTGAGTAAATTTTGTGTGTGTTTGTTTTTCACAGTCTTAGTAAAGGTGAAATAGATTGCTGATCTGTCTGTTAGGTCAAGGATATACATTGCATATAATGTATTTACATACATATTCCTTTAAACTTATGTACTAGGGTGATCTTCTCATGCTGGGTGTAAACTAGAACCAACTGGAAAAATTTTTTAAAATACCAATACCAAATCTCTAGGGATTTGGTTTTCATTAACCTGAAGCAAGTCTTGGACATCAACTTTTTAAGAAGACAAAGCTTCACAACTTGAGTCTAAAATGTACCTAGGTTTTAGAGTCTGCCTTAGGAAATGTTCGTTGAACTGTTTCCCTAACTGAGAAACTGTACTTGTTAAGGTTAGTTAGCATTTGAAAGATTTTAATAAGCTTCTTTCACTCCACAGGAAGCAAACCCCAAACCCTTCACTTCTGATTAGTACTAGAGGATTGTTAATTACCATTAAAAATAGTACCAAGTATTTCTGATTGAAAAATAATTGAGATGTGTAGTTTGGCTAGGAAAGATTATAAGAATCCTGCTGTGTCTCAACTAAATGTTTATTTAGCCCTACTATGGGTCAGGCACTTTTCTATATCTTTAAGAGTCCTAAGCCTATAGTGAGTGATAGGAGCCTCAGATCTTGTGTTATTCACACACAAAAGTGAGCTGAAATCAGTTGCTAGAATGTAGTTTCATTTGCTTCAAGAAAACCATTTATGCTGGACAGCAGGCTGGGCTTCACTGTGTTTACAGAACAACACACGTGATTGTGCCTGTTGGCTCACATGAATTAATACACATGACAGAATTCATACTGAGACATTTCCTTACTGTAATAAGGCACCTGCTGTAAAGTCTGGGAGCGAGCTTTACAGCCTTCACCCATCTCTAGCATCTGAAGTCCTCCAATATTGCAAAAAAAAACTTTCAAGTGTGGGGAGCCCAGTTGACTCAGGGCAGTTTGAACTTCCAGTCTAGAGCCTTGAGTAGAAGTATTTTAATCTTGATTCTGTTCTTTGAGAGGAGATGAAGGCAGATGCTTCCATTCCTCTTCAACATCCCTAGTACTTTTCTGCATTTCAAATATATGATTTCATTTCTAGTTGGCAAGTCAGGGAAAACAACCTTAAACCTTTTTTGTTTCACTTTTACGATCCCCTTTGGCATTTTCGAACATGTAACTGAGCCATGTTTGGCTGTAAGGATACTTGGATTCCTGGGCACGCTAAGTCAGCCACATCTCTGAGCCAAGGAAGGTGAGCAGCTGCTGGGATTGGAAAGGCTATTAAGAGCGATGGCAAAATAAGCAATTACAAGTGCAACAGTGAAACAAGGCATTCTCCAAGTCAGAATCTGGTTGCAGTCCTCGGGGCTTTTCCTTTTAGCGTTGAGTGTTTTAAGGACAAGCAATGCTACTAACACTAACATTTTATGTGCTACAAGTGCCTTCAATTGTAGCAAATAAAAGTGATCATTGGGAAAAGCAGCCTACACTGTTCATAAAGGGAGCATTTTAAATAAGAAATTCTATGTCCACACATGAAAAGCATCTAGTTCTTTAAAGTAATGAATAGATTTGTTTGTAGTGACAGAAGACAGCTCCAAGACATATTATTGAGAAGATAAAGATCAAGTATTACATCATCACTCAAGAAGATCTCAACTAAGCAACATTCTCTTTGTATTATTTTAGCCTTGAACAATAATGTATTTATTAATATTATAGTTATAATGGGGTAAGAGAAGAGGAAGTCTGAGTACAAGTACATTGTCTACTATTTCCAGTTTTACACAGAAAGAAAAAATTGCCTTTGGAGCTGAATTATGACACATAAAATCAAGTGGTGTCTGGATGCCATTTTCAACTCGTGGGTGTCAGCACTAGGTGCTGCAAGCCCCACTTCTCTACTTTTTACTTTCTCCAACTATGAATAGGGTTATAATTATGATTACATGTCATTTCACCCACAAAAATACATTAATTTTGAGAGAAGAAGGGAAAGACTTGTGAGGCAACACTAGTAAAGCACAAGGATCATTCTCCTGCTCATTCTGGTGATAGACGGGTGATACCTCATTGCTAAACGATTGGAGATTCAACAAGAGGCTTTGTTATCTTAATTTATTTTTGGTAAGGAAAAGTTATGCCCAAAGTTGAAACTACAATAAATGTAAATATAGAAATTTCAGAATTTATCCACTAGGTAAACTTTTATGGGAAGGAAACTTCTCAAAATAAATGAGAAGAAACTCTCCTCCAGTTGATGGTTCAATTTTATGAATTTATTAATAAGAAATATTTTTAAAATACAATTTGCCTTATGTGTTGTAATGGTGCTAAATATACTTTGAATCTGTTTTTGAAAAGCTTACCCTCTCATGTTTTATGACAAACTTGATTAACATGAGAAAAGGTTGGCCTGGCAGTGATTTTGCTTATTCAAGTTCACTCCTTTCTTTAAATCAGCCCATTCCATTACCTTTCCTTCAGGTATTAATCTCTGAAAAACTTTGTTTAAGAAAACTTTGTTTGGAGCCTCTTGCATAGAATCCACTAGATCTGAGTAATAATTGAGTAACTGGAGAAGGGATTAAGGTTTGGTTAGCCTTCTCACCCATTTTTCATCCTTTCAGGTGTTTTGAGCACTCAAGACAATTTCAGTTTTGTTTAGGCTTTGAGTGAGTCTGGGTAGAAGGTGCCCTAGGAAACCTGATTTGAGCTCAAGGATTTTCTGTTTCTGATGAGCAGAATCAACTCTGGGATTCCATATTTAAAATCATTAAATAATCCATTGCCTGCTCTCAAACAAATTTTCTCACATTCTACTCAGTGTGAGTTAGGACTGGAACAAAAGAGCATAAGGAATGAATTGTAGGGAAATCTTACATGACTACTTCTTACTTCAAAAGACCAGAGGAAATAATGTTAGCTGTGTCCATCTCTAAGAAAAGACTACATTTGCTTTAATTATGCACCCCCCTTTCAGGAGAGAATATTAAGAAGTCAGAAGACATGATATAGGAGTTACTGGAAGGATCCCTCTTGGTCAGTATTTTGGTTTTAGATGTCAATGTCTCTTTCTGAAAGTTCCAGGAAGTCCATCCACCAGCTGATTGCTTTAAGGGGAAAATGAGAATGGCAATCATGTTTATTGAGTTGTGTGCTTGAGGAGCAATAGATACAGAAAAGTTAACACAACATCTTAATTAACACTCTCCTCTAATACTCCTCTCACCTCTGTCGCCTTTCTTTTACTGAAAAAGATAAGATTTTAAATGACTTTGAAGATAGTAACCTCAGTTTCTCCTTGAACTATAAAAAGACCTAAATATTTTTCATGATTTAACACCTCAGAGGTAAAAAATCAGAAACAGGTCTTTTACACCTCTCTCCAAAGTGAAATTCATCACCCCTCTGGTTGTGTCTCAAATCTTGTATCAGAATCACCTTGCTGCTTTGAAAAAGACAGATCTTTAGGCCTTAACATAAATCAACACAGAATCCCCTGGAGTGGGGCTTGGAGCTCTTTGGAGGTCTACTGTGTGGGATCTCAGGGTCTCACAAGTGGTAAACAAATGCTGTACCGCTGGGCTATACTCTCATCCCTGAATCTGCATTTTTAACAAGCTTCACAGCATTTGAGACCTATATCTCAATGACCTAATCAAGGTTATGCTATTGCTACTAACTGGTCTCATGTAATCTATCTCTGTATTACTCTGATCTATTTTAAAGAAAAAATGCTGCAGTTAGCATGCTGTTTTAGAACACAGTATGTGCTAATTATGACCAGTGACACCATAAAATAAAAGTGCATTACTGAATACTTTCAGTTTCTTATACTGATGGTAAGGTTGCATGTCATGGGGCCATTTTAGCCCCAGACATCATTCCAGAGAATTCCAAACAGATATAGACAAGTGCCATCAGGACCCAGATCCTTTCAACTCAGGCTGTTTACTCACGGGAATAGGATGTCCTAAAGCAACACTTCCCCCAAGTGAAGTGTTGATAAGTCCAGTTATCAGAAAGATATTACTAGGAGTGTGACATGTTGGGTATTCACATTTTCCTGATAGGTCAGTCATATGAAGGCTGACAAAGAAGGAAAAAGACCAGTGATGTGGTGCAATCTCAACAGACAGCTGTCCCCTGGCTTCTCGATAAATAGGATGACTCACATTGCTGAGCGGTGTGATCACTACCAAAGGAATGGCCCTCTCACATTTCTTTCTGATTCACATATTCAGTGGGGCAAGCTTGTCATCCCCTCCCTCTTGGGCTTCCCAGACATTGAGTCTGGAATGAAAATTCACCTGCCTCTGAGTTGGCCACTGGTGGGGGAAGGGGTGTTACTCGGGTTCCCAGGTTGGAAGATTATCTCACCCAGCCTAAAGTATATAAGCTGGCTGGGGTGGAGAAGTGTAGCAGGGCTGAATCCAGGGCTCATTCCACAGGAGAAAAACACACAGACTCACAGCCGCCAACATGATGGTGCTTAAAGTAGAGGACCTGGTACGTAAGATTATTTTTCTGCAATGAAAACTGGTTCATCTTGGTTTTTATTTGTAAGTTGAAATGCACTTTTCTTTCAAGCAAAATGTCATATATGGAAAAAGTTGGTTTTTGTGATAAAAATAGTGAAATTGGAAAAAATGGAGATGCCAGCAGTGATTTCTGTGCATATTTCCTACTTATTGTCTTATTCTTTGATTTTGTTACCGTAGTGTAGAATCAAATGTAGTTATCAAAATGCCTTAGGGTAGATGATATTTTAGTGCAAGAATACATGGCTAGAAATTTACAACTCAAGACTAAGAGTTATGAAAATTACTTAAAATGAAGGAATTTTAAGTGAGTAGAGGGAGGTTTGTAAATTTCCTGGGAGAAATACGATTATATGGATTAAAAGTAGATTTAAGTGTATCAATCTGACCTAACCCTTGATTCACCAAGGAAGTAGGTCAAGCACCTGAAGATAATCCTGCGATGTCTGTACCTGCAAGTCGTAGCCTGAGATCTGAAAGCACACTACACTGTACAGAGGTGGGTAGATGATATTTTAGTGCAAGAATACATGGCTAGAAATTGTACAACTCAAGGCTAAGACTTATGGTGACAGCCACTAGGGAGGGAAGAGCAGGGACATCCTGCAGCATCCTCTGTAGAGAAAGACCCCCAGGACAGGTGCTGCCTCTTCTGACCCTGACATCTTCCCTCGTAGGTCACGGGG
The DNA here is from genome assembly GCA_004365215.1 of Cuniculus paca. NCBI lineage: Eukaryota > Metazoa > Chordata > Mammalia > Rodentia > Cuniculidae > Cuniculus > Cuniculus paca. The sequence continues at coordinate 12,813 of RJWT010002198.1, forward strand.
AAGAACAGCAATGGGGAGGCAAGGGAATTCCTTCCTGAGGATTTCAGAAATGGCGAATATGAAGCTGCTGTTACTCTGGAGAAGCAAGAGGATCTGAAGACTCTTTCAGACCACCACATGAGCCTGGCGGAGCAACAGTGGAAAAGTGAGAAACAGCGAGAGGCAGAGGTAAGAACTTTCTGTGGAATGTACTAATGGGAGGTTGAGGTTGGGTTGGGGATGGATGGATAGAGAAGGAGAGAAAAGAGGAAAAAATTAAATGAAACCATTTCAAAAGTGTTTCTTTACCAAATTCTAACCCATAATGCAACAGAGGCAGGGTGTCTAGGACAGGTTTGGAGGAATAATTCTTAGATAAGACCATGACCTCTGGATTCTCAAATAATGGTTTAATATGCTATGACCAAGTTTTGATTGAAAGATAAATTTGAAAAAGTAATTATGTGTAGTGAACTTCCAGTGCCATACACTGTCTACTTAATAATGCCAAGCAAGAGACTTCTTTCTTCATAACATGGTTTTCATTCTGTGGATCGTTGTTAGACTATGTCTGTTATTGGTTCTGACATAATCTGTGTTGCTGAATGAATTTTCATTACTTACTAACACAGTTAAAATGTGTACTACTTAGCTGTGGTCCTGGGACAATCTGTTTCAGAGACCCTAATGAGTGGGCAACCCGAAAGAGAATAGTATTGATATTTCATAGCTCAATACATATTATTAGATTCTTTTCAGTTAAAAAATTTAATTTTTGAGTGTGATAAAGAATTCTACAGAAATCTAAGACTTGCTTATGACATTAATTTCAAAATCATAACTTACACACTAGATGGCATCCCCAGTGAGTCAAGGACTGATTCTACAAGCAAGGGAAGTATGAAGGCACTTAGATGAAAATTAGATCTCCAAATACTTGACTATAAAACTGCTAAATTGAAATCAAAGGTTTATTTAAAATTTTTTTCTTTTTTTGCTCAAACTTTTCACATACTGATCTTAGATCTTACAAATTTTGTTCACATACCACCACAATGCATCAGTAGAACTCACTGTATTTTTGAAATCTGAATTTTTTTTAGCTCAAAAAGAAAAAACTAGAACAAAGATCCAAGCTTGAAAATTTAGAAGACCTTGAAATAATCATTCAACTGAAGAAAAGGAAAAAATACAGGAAAACTAAAGTTCCAGTCGTGAAGGAACCGGAACCACAAATCATTGTAAGGATTGTTTGACTTTGCAGCATTTCACGTCAAGTGTTGTGCTACAGGGGAACAATTATCAGTGGAGGGTTGGATTGAATGTTGGAAAGCTCATAGTAATTTTCACACTATTTTGGGGACTTTAGACAGAACCTGTGGATGCGCCTCAGTTTCTGAAGGCTGCTCTGGAGAATAAACTACCAGTAGTCGAAAAATTCTTGTCAGACAAGAACAGTCCAGATGTCTGTGATGAGGTAAGCCTTGCAAAAAACACTACAAAATCCAGCTCATTAATTGTGTTTCCTATGCTGTGCTGCTGCCTTGTGATTATGGTGCCAAAGTCTTTCTACCTGAAACAAGTTCCCCAGCTGTTGCCACATATGGCAGAAGCATAACAAGAGAGGGTAGTGGTTCTCCTATACCTCCAAAATTGTGTATTAATGCAATAGATTATACAGTTTTTTTTTGTACACATATAATTTTGGACAATTTTTCCTTTGTCTTTAACTTCTTAGATTCTTGAGATAGAATTTTAGTAAGGCAAGGCTAAAAAGATACTTCTGGAAAAATACAATATTAGCATCATCTTTGGATCCAAACACATCAGCAGTAGACAGGGAATCTACAGAGCAGAGTTCAAATTCTAGCTTTATCACTACTTGATTATTTTATTTTGAACAGTTCATTTGTATTCTGTCAGTCCCAGTTTCCTTTTCTGAAAACACAGGTCTTGGAGTAAAATAATAGTTATTTCCTTTCTAATAGTCTATTAGCTTATTCCTATGAAGCCAATTTGCTTAAAGTCACTAATCTTTTTGTACACTTGATCCCATTAAGTGAAATAGGGGTTCACATAAAAAATGAGTCTCCCATTCCCTTAAAAATTAATTAGATATTTTTTGAGAGCAAACTAGCAACACTTCTAGATGGAAGAACACTGGATGTGTATGGCAAATGTTTCAAGAACAAGAATGGTGCAAAATAAAAGAAACAGAAATGTCAGCATTTACATAGTTTTGAAGTTTTAAGTCCACATTCCCCTGTGTAGACCTTTGATCACTTACAAATGCTTGAGGTAGAAAGCTCAAACTACAGTTGACAGATAACTGTTTAATTCTGCAATTTCAACTAATTTTGACATTGCTAGCTCATAAAGAAGCACTTGAGTTTTTATCAGTTAGGTCATAATACTACTCAGTTTCATGCCTTTTAAAGGATTATGCACATTGATATATGCATTATCATCTTTTAAAAAATATTTCTGACAGTATAAACGGACAGCTCTTCATAGAGCTTGCTTGGAAGGACATTTGGCAATCGTGGAGAAGTTAATAGAAGCTGGAGCCCAGATCGAATTCCGTGATATGGTAAGTATATTTCTTTGCTCGGAAATGGGCCAAAATAAATACTCTATGGAACTCTAGAAATCCTACAATGAAAAAAAATGGGCTGATTGGATTGAAATTGATGTGAGAGAACTAGGCAAAACCTCATTTCTCCATACAAAGGAAAGTTGGGAGACAGGGCCAGATCATGTGGAAAGTATTTCTCATGCATACTGAAAAAGAGAAAGTTCCAGAGAAGAAACAGAAGCAAAAAGTTATGGAACAGAATTCAATAACCTCATCAAAGAGTTGGGTCATTATGAAGTCAGTAGTATTATTCAGAAGTAATACAGTAAACACTTGCCTTTTAACACTTCTGCCTTCCATTATACACAGCAGCCTGCTTTTTGCCCCTTGACTGCCAACAAGGATGCAAGTTTTTTAGCAGCACACTTTATACGTTAGATGCCAATTGCTATCAGTGAGATTTGGAGCTAGAATGCATACTAAATGAGTTGCATCTAAGGAAAATAGCTGCTATTCAGACCTTAATAATTCAACCACTGTTGATTTCTACAAAGACCAGTATACAGCATATTTTATGAAGTAAAGATTGAGCTGGGAGAGTGCTTTGCTTATTTAAATAGAGCTCAATTTGATTTTATGGTGCAGTGGAAAAGGAATAGCAAAATAAATAAATAAATACTCAAAAATCAAAACAAAAAGACAAAACTCAAAAGAACTTGGCCAAAAGTGAACCTCAAACACATTGAAAAAAGCAAAGATACAAATAATAACAAAGACTGCATGGAGAGGTACCAAAAATCATGAATGTGGGACTTGGAAGGCTAGAGCAGTGAGATATACTAAATAGAGGAGTGAATCCTGTACAACTCAGTGCAATGCACAATGACTGCAGTGATGACAACTGAAGGGTCAAGGTTGCTCTAGCATAATTGACACCAGCAAGAGAACTAGCAAGAAGAAATGAGCAAAGAGCAAGAGGGATGCCAGATGAAGTATTAGATCCAGATTAAGAGTATCTTGAAAGGGATTTTTTATTCTGCCAAAATTTTCAAATGCACATGTTTAGAAATTTTGAATGTATTGGAAAAAAGTGGTTAAAAGTCAGCTTGTATATCTATTTTGTCACATATCTATTTTGCCACTATATGTCCTTGGGCAAAATGTGCATAGCAACACTATTTCACACAGTTTGTTGGAAGGATCCTTGATATTTAGAAGTTATAAAAACTATATTGGGAAAAAAAACTATATTGGTACGAGGAAATTCTCAACAAATAGTATTTTTACTCTTTTAAAAACTTGTTATATTTATTGAGAGCCTCCTAACGATATTCACATATGCATGCAAGTACACACATGTTCACCGTTTACTAAAACATGTGGCAAGACCCTTCAACTACAACAGTCAGAACTGGCCATCCAATGAGGATTGCCTAGTGCTATCAAGGATACCCTAGCAAACCTGCATTCTGCTGGGCCTTAGAAATCACATATGAATCCCTTGACTAGTCTTTCTTTTACAGTTTTATGTCCTTTTATCTTCTCATATAGCTTGAATCCACAGCCATCCACTGGGCATGCCGTGGAGGAAGCCTGGATGTCTTAAAACTGTTGCTGAACAAAGGCGCAAAAATCAGTGCCCGAGATAAGGTATTTCCCCTACCACCTTCCCTCTGTCTTTTTCCTCTCCACTGAGGTGGCTGGAAGCCCATTTCATGTGGGCACCCCAATTATGTCTCTGCTAACACCTGTCATGGGGGCTGGGATGACTTTTGTGTTTACACCTAGCTAAACAGCAGTGTTTTCCCATTTTCCAGCTGCTCAGCACAGCGCTTCATGTGGCTGTGAGGACCGGCCACTATGAGTGTGCAGAGCACCTCATTGCCTGTGAGGCGGATCTCAATGCCAAAGACAGAGTGAGTAGCCCACAGTATTTGTAATCACTCAAGCAAGCCTGGGTGCCTCTCAAGACCACTTCCTGACTGCAGACCTCCCACTAACCTGTTTACTTTGCTTCTCTAGGAAGGAGATACCCCTCTGCATGATGCTGTAAGACTGAATCGTTATAAGATGGTCAGACTTCTGATTATGCATGGCGCCGACCTCAACATCAAGAACTGTGTAAGTGCTTCAACAAGGGACACCACTTGTAGGTTTTCTGACTTCCAGAATTTCTTAAACACTTAAAATATTCCCACAGTAGTAACATTTTGAGGGATCTACCAATGGTTTAAATGTCCCTGTCCATAACATGTACCAAGGATTTTGCAAGAATTTGAGTCACATATTCAGAAATATAGGAAGCCATCACTACTGCTATGACTTCTGTACCTAATACAGCACATAATTCTTTTAAAATTTGTTCTTAAAAATTAAAGATCATCAAAGTCGCTCACTTTCACAAATACCTATGATTGAGAAGTCTAATTTGTCTTGTTCATTTCTGGCTGCCCTGAGTGTGGGGTAGGTAGGAATTGACGTACCCACTATTCCTCAAATGGCCTAAAGTTCCACAGTAGCTCAAGGACCAAATGAACTAAAAGTAGTTGATATTCAAGCTGGGTAATTCAGAATAATCCATTTCTCCTTATAACTACGTTATATGTTACCACTTTCTTCCAGGGTAGCTACGGTTTCGCCTGTATTTTTCAGATAATTTCTTTCCATCCTCCACTTGGGTTTATCTGTAAATGTCTCAAACTGATATCCTATAGTAAGGTCCTGAAAATTTATGTATAAGTACAAAAAATAATTTAATTTCATCTGTAAGCAGGGAATGAAAGCAACTTTTCCTCAGGATCCCAGTTCCCAAAAAATATCATCTTTAAAGATACCATCAGGAGGAATAGGTATAATTTATGGAAGAAATAATTTTAAACATTTTGGAGAACCTCTTTATAACAGAAAAAGTCATCTTATGAATGCAAATAATTTCCTTCCCTTATTTGTGTCATTGTGAGACTGAGAAAAAATATATTTTATCATAAAAGAGAAAAGAAAAACAAGAAATCTGGTTTGGTGACAAGAAAAAAGAATAGTGATAAATGGGCTTGTTTGGGATGGGAAGTACTAACAGTAGGGTGCCCTTGTGCCGAATACTGTGATTGATCTTGCTTAATAATTTAAGCTATCAGAGAAAGCGTAGATTCAGAGAAATCACCAAAGATGAAGAAAAAAATGAAGATTCTTTTTTTCAGGCAGTAAGACCCAACCAGCAGACATAAATAGCAGACAGATATGGGGACAGTGTGTAAGTAGCCAGAAAATCAGAAGATAAATTTCAGTAGAGAAGAATGTAAGGAATTTGTGGAAGATTAGTTCAAAATAAGCAAACAGGACTCACACTTCTGAATTATCAGTTAGCCTCAGCAGAAGGGACTAGGAGCTATTAATGTCACTGACTCAAGAGATGGCTGTTTCCTCTCCATAAAGCTAGTGGGTACTATCTTAAAGAGAATTTGAAACAACATATATTTTATCTTTGTCCAAAACTCAGTAGTCACATCTACTAGTGAGTGTTCTTCAAGACAGTCACTACAGAAATGAAGACGCTCCATAATGGAGGTTATAGAACCGCCAATTCTAATGTGCATAGAGGCTAGGGAAATCACTTCTGAATGAGTTAAGCAAGTGGCCACCAGGGTCTCTGCACAGGACCCCAGGGGTGGTTTTTCCCTGCTGAGCCCCTCATTGCTCTGTGGATTTGTAAGTACTGGGTTGCCTATATATATATATATATATATATATATATATATATATATTTAAAGAGGTCACAAATTCAATTGAGAACTCTCTTGATGGCCAACTGTTGCCAATTACATAAAATAATATCTAATCTTAGAAAAAAAACCTTTTCTTAGCTGGGTATAGTACTACATGCTTATAATCCCAGGACTCAAGAGGCTGAGGCAGCATTTTAAGTTCAATGTCAGTGTGGGCTACATAGTGAGACTCTATTTGAAAGAAAGAAAAAATATTTCCTTAAATTGTATCTCATTGAATTTAGGTGCAAACGTGACAGAAATGAACTGATTTGAATGTTGCAACTGCCAGTTTGTAATATGTGGGCTAAAGAGATAGTTCTGAATGAATACAAATGGAAATACTTAGAACTTCTCATATTTAAAGACAAGAATTGAGAAGTGACATGGTTTTAACATTTACAAATATCTTGAGGCATACACATAAAGGAAATAAAATTTTACCTCAAAAATTATTTCTGCCCTTCCTTAAACTCCAAAGAAAGTAAATTTCTTGGAACTGCCCAGTGTAAATCCTGAGAAGTGAAAAATCTGCTCTCAGCACCAGTCACAGCACCACAGTATCGCTTGGGCCCTTAAGCCAAGGCACTCATTTATCCCCACTCCTTATCAATTCAAGAACTGTTTTCCAAATTGATAGGGTCAAAAGAGATATTGCTATCTCCCAGAGCCCATTCTGGAGGATACTGTGAGTATCTACAGGTATAGTTTGACTTTCAAAATGACGTGAGGACCCTTACCATTTAGTGTCTAAGAACCAGGAATTTTACCAGTACTGGAGTAGACCTGCAATAGGGCTCATCTAAACTATCAGAACCATCGTGAGGAACAGTGAGGGGCTTGTTTGACTATAAACTGCGAATCACTCCTGGTGGAAACCATAGACACTTTGATAACATGCACCTCATTAGCATACACACTGACTGAATATGAACTGGCGGGTGCCTCCCACCTGCAAGTCAAATTTCCTGCTCTCTTTTGACTAGGCTGGGAAGACCCCCATGGACCTGGTGCTGCACTGGCAGAATGGAACCAAAGCGATATTCGACAGCCTGAAGGAGAACGCTTACAAAAGCTCTCGCATGGCTACATTCTAGGGGAAACTTTTATCTGTAGCTGCTCACTGGCACTTTGGAGCAATGGCCTAAAAGAAGAGTGAGCAGCCATCAAGTCCTGCGTCTGACATCAACCTATTATGAAGAAATACCTAATGAAGTTTCAAGAAAGCACAGGGTTATAGGTGTTTGTTTCCTTTAGTGAAACTCACTCTCTTTTATTTATTCCCGTTTATTTATTTATTTTTATGACATTGATATTCAGACTTTCACGAGCATCCATGTGGTGAGCAAAACTTAATTTATCTGTAACATGTTCAGTGCCTTCCTATAGGTAATTCTAAACCATGTTAATGAGCAGTGCTCTAAGTGCCTACTTATGTGTTCTCACCCACATAAGAGAGTTGAAGGCATTTTGAAAGGACAAAGGTGACTATTGCAGGCATATTTTCTCCAGAACTTCTGGTGTTGATGTTTGAATGAGCAATGGAAGGCATGCAATAACAGGAAAGGAAACAAAAGACTGAAAGCAATTCTATGGAAAGGGCAGTAAAGCCAGCCATTTCATTGCTGGGCCTGTTTTGTTTTTCTTCTTTGACCAATTTGCACAGGGCACCAAGGTGAAAGAATGTTGGGAGTGTACGTGAAGGGCAGTGAAAAGAGGCACCATTAGAGCCATGTGGAACTGAGTTTAATCAAAAAAGATGAAAGGAAATGCAAACTGTAAATGTGCAAATGTATATTGTGTTGTATTTATATTTTATATTCATAATAAAAGCAAAGAAACTCTAAAGCTCTAAGTCTTTCTGTAATAATGGTGGGAATGTCCCATGTGAAAAAGGCCATTTAGAAGAGCTTTCTCTTTTCAAGCTTCTTAGATTAAAAATACCCTGTACAATAGCACTCTCAGCATTTAATGTGTATAAAGATCACCTAGGGAAAACAAAAATAAATATCATTTAGGGATTCTGTTAAAATGCACATTCAGATTCAACTGGTATCAGGTGAGACCCGAGAGTCTGTATTTCTAACAAGCTCCCAGGTGAAGCAGAGACCTTGGAATAACACTGACCTGCAAGGCTGAGGGCCATGAACACACCATACAAAGACGCTCAAGTCCTTGCAGCTCTAGTGGTGTGGAGAAAGAGACCTCTGGTGGGAAGAATGATTCCTACAAGTTAAAAGTGCTCCTGAAGAAGTTAACCCTGAGTATTCAGACTAATCCAGTGGACAGAAGCTGGCAAGAGTAAAGTCTCCCCATAAAAATACACCGGTTCAATGGCTTTTGACCTCCAGGGGAGCTGTTTTGTTGCCAGGTGCTAGGGCAGATGCTAAGACCTTTGACAAGAAACATACATTGTCTGTGCCTAGTCCTCCTGGAACAGAAAAAAAAAAAAATAGAAACAAACATATAGTGTCTAACTGTGGTAAGTACAATGAAGGAGAAAGGATACAACATGCTATGGATGACTAACATCTATCTGGTGGAAAGGGAGGAGGTTTCCAAAAAGACTTCTTTAATCCAGGTACAGTGTGGCACATGCCTGTAATTCTCAGCTACTTGGGAGATTTAGTCAAAGAGGATCACAAATTCTAGGCAAGACAAGACTTGGCCACTTAGTGAAACCTTGTTTGAAAATAAAATACAAAGTGGTGGAGATGTACTATAGTGGTAGAGTGGTTTGCCTTGTATACATGAAACTATGGGTGCAGTCCCTAGGATGACAGAGACAGAGGGGTGGGAGGAGACACCCCTGAAATGGTGGCTTTTGGAGTAGCTCTAAAAGATACCTTGGAATTACTTGAGCATAGAGCATTCCAGGCAGTAGGAAGAGCACAGGAAATGCCAAGGATATGGGGGTGTTACGCACTTTGGGAACTATAAGGCCAATGAAGGCTGATATGAAACACTAGCATTTGTACTTCCAAAAATACCTCACTTTGGGTATACTAACCTCTCAGATGTGCCTCAGCCCTTTTGGGAGAGTACGCACAGTTTATAACCAGAAAGTCTTCCTGTTGTCTGGTCATGGATGCAGATGGAGCTGTAAGGATGGTCTGAAATATTTTTGTACCTTTTCTATCTAGTCTTTTACTCATCTAGAGTCCACATCTCACAGGTATTGAGAGTTTCATAGCAGTTTCATTCTCTGTTATTTTCCTCCTAATCTCCTTTTACCACCTCTCTGTCTCCCTTTAGGGTCCTGCTAGCTTGTCAGAGACTTAAAAGCTCAAGGTTCCTTAATTTCTTTCAAATAAAGCACATTTCTCTTGCTGTTTCACCCATGGCATAACTTGGATGTGCGAATGAGTATATGACTAACTTCGTTAAATGTGTTCCTCAAGCCCCTCTTCCCAAAAGACGTGGGAAGGTAAAAGGAAAAAAGAATGAAGAATTTTTGTGCTGCCACCTATAACAATTTGCACTAATAAAGAGGTGGAGGGTATGCGAGATAATATGGAATAAATCTCATGAGACAAACACCAAATCTTGGTTAGTTCTGCTAATGGAAAACATAAATACTTTAAGGAAAAATTCCAAGTTTCTGTCATGCAAGTAATCAGTTTTAATAAGCTCCTTGTCTTCCCACTGAACCAACTCTTTGCCACAATCTGGTAACTTGTGTTCCCTTTCAGTGAAGGTCATACCCCATTGGCCAATGGAGAATCCTGGAAGTTATTCTTGACTTTTCTTTCCTTGACTGTTCCTTTATCAATGAACCAGCAACTCTTACCAAGTACACTGACTAAATAGTTATTCATTTGGGGGTATTGGGGATCGAACTCACAGCCTTGCGCTCACCAGGCCAGCACTTGAGCCACTGAGCTAAATCCCTGGCCCCTGAATAGCTCTTTAATTTGTCCATGTCCTCCAATCCCAGGCAATTCTGCCCTTGTTGAGATCACCTCTCTCTTAGCTTAGGCCCATTATTCTAGATTACTCAAACATGGGCTCCTGGCTTTCAGACTTAATTACCTTCAGGCTAACTAGTATGTTTTTCAAGCTGCAGTCAATGGATTTTTACAAAAATGCACATCTGATGAAGTCACTCTTCTCTTCCAAACCCTTCAATGGCTTCCCATGACCCTTAGGATGAACTGAAAACTTAACGCGCCTTACAAAATCCTTAAAATCCGGCTGCTGTTGACTCTTCTCTTCCTCCTCCTCCTCTTCTCCTTTTTTCCTCTTTCTGCTTCTGCTTCTTTTTCTTCTACTTCTCCTCTCCTCTTCTTCCTGTTCTTATTCTGACTCTGTTCTTGTCTCTACTTTTCTAACCAAACTCTAAATTTCAGCTTTACTGCATTTTCAGTTCCTTAAAGAATTCAGCCATTGGCTGTAAAGTTTTCATGTATAGTGCCAGCTCCCAGGAAGTCTTCCTTTCTATCCCAGCCCAGCCCAACACACTGAATAGTTTCTTCTCATCCATTGCCTTTGGTTTAGCTATCTTCCCAGAAGTCATTCTCTAATTTATAGATTTTGTTAGATTTCTTCAAGGGGATCTAACAAAATGTTCCTGGTGTACTTTACTTTTTCCCATGCCACAGTATATTGCTTTTCCTCTCCTCTCCATACGCAATGGAAGAGTCTCCCTTCCTCTCTTACATAAGCAATACATATTAAGTATTAAACCAATACAGAAAGAATGAAAAAGTCAACATCACCAATTATCCTAATTCCATAGAATTATTTCTGTGCACATTATGTGTAGGCACTGTACATTTATTTTTATAACTTTTTCAACTGGGTAACTTTTTACAGACATCTTTATAGACACCATTGTTTTATTTCAATGTACACTGGATCATTTAATCCTGTTATTATTATTTAGATTGTTTCCATTTTTCCATTATTTTAAACATTATTGTAGTGAATATACTTACACCCATTTTACCTAACCAGTTATTTCTAAAGAATGAATTTATAGATGTATTTAGTTTTAAAATTTTTGTTAGTACATTTTTGCAGTACACAGTGATTATATTCCTCATGGGGAGTTGGTACATATATATATATAACACTTATTTTTTCATCCCCTTCCCCACTCACCTACAGAAATATTTATAAGGTGGGTCTCAAATTACATCCCCTTCCACATGTTACTATCTTTCCCAGTCTTTAAAATACTTGTTTTAAAAATCTTTTTATCTTTCAACTTGATGAACAAAACAAAGAAATATTTTTGATTTTTTGTGTTAATGACCAGTGAAGTTCACCATCTTCATGTTTATTGGACACTTTTTTAAAAAATTAACTTTATTAGCTCAATTTTCTATTGAGTCCTTTTGAATTCTTTGGGAGTGATATATTTATTGAGAGTGCTTTGTAAGGAAATGAGGGAAACATGCCAGAGAAGAAAAGAGGCAAAGATGTAGTTTTCAGGAGAAATCTATCCTCGACCTAATCCCCTGCGGTACTCAGGAGCATAAATTGCACCACAGAGGTCAGAGGCCAGGCTTAATGTCCTGCATCAGTGACCAGTTGTGGGTCAACCTTAAAGGGGACAAAACTTCCCAGGCATCTCTAATCAAGGTGACTTGTCAACTAGGATAATGCTCTGGGAAGAATGAAATAAACACTCAACATCTGAAGAATCTGGAGGATACTGTAGATACGCCTCCCGGGGGAAGGGATCTGGTTTAACACTCACAGCATTTATTATGCTAAGTATATGCAAACATAATTTCTTAAATGACAAGGATGTTAAGCATCTTTGGAGTTTACATTGTACATGTACTTTCTAGGTTGGACTTATCTAACAGATTTTATAGACAAATCAATCAAACCTTTTGTTTTTTGACTTTATCACACTTAGGCCTAATCCAGTATTATTAAATACTATATATTTCTGTGTAGTATTTTACAACCTCAGTTTAAATTTAAATCTTTAATTCAGTTAAATCTACTATGCATGTATACTGGGTGGAGACAGGGGCTTTAGTTTTTTCCCTAAATAGTAGCATAATAACTAATACGAGGTAAAAATAATAGCTTAGAATACCAGTAAAGAATTATAGCTGATACTTAGAAGGTACATTCTGTAGGACTGGCCCTGCTGTAAATAAATCTTCCAGAAGTATTTAACATTTACAATAGTGTCACATGTAGGGAGGATAGATGAAGTGAGGCGTAGAGAAATTATATACTTTACCCAAGGTCAAAGCTAGTAAATGCCATGCAAGCAAGATTTTAATGTGTATAGTTTGTCTTTGTGAACAGGAATGTCACTGATTTTTGAGTGTTGACTTTGTATCCAGCTACATTACTGAATTTGGTTATTACATCTAGAAATGTAGTTTGTCTTCGATCTGTGTATTCAAATGATACGCTGTACTGCCTCTTCCAAACAGATTACCAATTGCTTCAATATCACATACTCACCAAGCCATGATTTCATTACACTAATCTTTGGAGTGTGATCCTGGATTCTTCTTTCATTGATCTTTCTGAATTTGTGCATTAATTATGGTTTTAATTACTAGAGTTTGGTTGTGCTTTATTATTCAGCAGTTCAAATCTCTCTGCCTTCAGTTTTCTCCAGTATTTCTTAGGTATTCTCATATTTATTCTTTCAGGATATCAAGTCCCAAAACAAGCATATAAATAAGGAAACAAGCACTAACAGGCAAATTGATTTGTAATTTATCAAATTCATAATTTGGGGAGATTTGAGCTATAATTTTTCATTAAAGTCTCCATTTTATTCCAGTCTTTTACAAATACCTTTATTCTTTATATATATAAATGTGTATTTTTTTGTAATAGTTTTCTTGAGAGAACTCTTACCTCTCTTTGCAATTTATGACATGGTCATCTTTTAAAATTAATTTTATAATAGGTTATCATTATTGGATTTGTATATTTATTTTACAATTGGCTCCCTTGTTAAACTTTTATTAAAGCATTGTTGTAGAAACTAAATTAGTAGCTTATGTTCCAAAAACCTAAATATATTAGAAGGAAACCCACTGCTGCTCACTGGTGACCAGTCATTATGTGCTATTTTGAGTAGTGATAAAATCATATATTTATAAAAAGACACAACTGTATACACATACTATACTATAAACTAAGAAGCACCTGTATTTCTAATTGTTTTCCATTTGCTTGAGTTGTCCAAAACAGTTATACCTGAGCATAATTTTACCTCCTTTCTGTAACATGAAAATCTTCCATAGTAGTTCTACAATGGGAACTAGCGTAGTTAATTCATAGAATAAAGTGCGAGCATCATAAAAAACTGAACATATATCACTTTAAATATTTTGGGCTTAAAAACGTAAGTGTACACTCACATGCCAATCCTTTAAGGACAGGTCAAAGCCTATGGGTGTGCTGATGAAAATTCCAAAAGTTGTCCCTGAGTTCTACTTTCTTTAAAGTACAAAGAGCCAAAGACTAGTAAAGCAATTTGAATGTAGTTTCACGGGAAAACCCTCAAATCTTAGTTGTCCTGCTCATATCTACTTGGAATTTGATAGCCGTAATTTGTTTTGCTTTTGGTGGGAAACTGAGTACAACAGACTTTATTGATGGTACTGGACTTAGGTTTGCCCCCTAAACCTTTCCCCTTTAGGGAGTCTGGAGTGGACTGTTGAGGAAGGGAGATTCTTGGTGTTGGGAGACTGCGAGAGTACAGTGATCACCCTCCTCCAAGCAGCTGAGTGTCTCTCACTGCCTCATGTTCTTGTTGAGGCTCGTAATCCAGGGAGCTTTTACTCCTTGGAGGCCAACTAGACCATAAGGTCCTCGGTTGCTGCAGGTAAATTCACTCATACCAGAAAATGAAACTGACAGTGGTTGAGGGCAATGCCAGCCCCAGCGTTGAAAGTAGACGAGCAGGTGTCACTGTTACAGATGAGTCAGTCCCCTGTGTAGCTCAGGATGCCCTCTGATGCTTGTCCAACAGCTTTCTCAAAACAGCACATCAGATCCATGACTAGCACACTGAGGGTGAGCATAGGGAAGGGCATGCCAGCAAGATTCCCATTCAGTTTAAGAATGATCTTGCTTATGGCCCTGGTTAAGACCTTTTTTTTTTGGCAGCTCCAGAGCTGTTATGCCAGTTTCTGAGAGGCCATGTAGGTCTTCTGGGTAGCAGCAATGACTTAAGACTGTGAGTTATGAGTCTCTCCATGTCAAGGTTGTCATGACCTTGATCAAAAAAGCTTAGCAGTAAAAAGCATTGCTGATATTGAGGGAGTTACATATTTCTTATGGTCCATACTCTTCATATGGGGGCATCAGAAGAGGCAGAGATTGTGACCTTTTTGGCTCTACCCTTCATGAGTCCTGGCCTTTTTCAAGGTATTGACCCTGGGGGACTCTGCAACATATTTAGCACCAACATCTTCTTCATTTTATGTTGGCAGAATCTCTCTTCTCGAAGATGGAGTCTGATTCTCTTCTCAGTCTTGACGGTGCCACTGAACTTACAAGGGTGGAATCATACTAGAACATGCAGACTATACAGTTGAAGTCAAGGAAAGGACCACTGATGGCAAAAATATCCACTCTGCCAGAGTTAAAAGCAATTCAGGTGATCAGGCACCTAGTATTACGATTTGTTTCCTCTAATCAACACCATCTCAGAGTCATGGCTGACACTGCACAACACACACTTGTCTGTTGAATTGGGAGCAGAGACCCAACAATTCTTTTTTTAACTCAACTTTTCCAAGCCCTTTTCTGCAAAGCATCAAATCAGATGGCAACTCTTTCTTTGACCCTAATAGTTCATCAGTTTTTAGTTTTTAAATTAACTTAAAAAATCTACAATATTAAGTACAACTGGCATAGATTTGTGAATAAGCACAGCTGGCTTTTGGCAAATTTAAGTAGGGCGGAGGTAGGAAACAAACTGCCCCACAAAGAAGTGGTGAACAGCAGCAATGATCACTGGAGTTACAAAGGCCATGGGCAGGCTGACCCATCCCACTGCCAAGGGATGTGAGTCTAGAATCATGCTTAACCACTCAACTGTCACTTGGGGGCAGTGAGTTTGTTTATGTGACTATCCTGGGCATCGCTCTGACTGGTGTCATTTCAACCAGCCGATTCTTATATTGTATAAACATGATGAAATTGTTATATATTTCCTATTATTTTATAAAACTTAATGAAAAATGCAATTTTTGGCAATCTTGTATTTAAATAGACTTGTAAATGCTTAATGTGTATATCTCTATGCATACACATATATATTTGCATATATAAATGTATGCTTACACAATAATCTTGTATTTGTACCAAGGCTTTTCACTATTATTTATAAAATCAGGAAATAATTTTAAATTTTTCAAATGTATTTTTTTGTTATTTATTAGAAGATTCGGAGTTTTTCATCTGATCCTTAAAATTAAAATGATAAAGAATTGAAATATCCTATCATTCAGAACTGAAATATCCTTATATTCCTTGAATGAGTCTCAGCTGGCATATAGTTTTCAATGGTTTCTCTTTACTAATATTTTACTTAGGCATCTACATTCATGTAGACTGCAATAAAGCTTTCTAAACAGTAACTTCTCTGATCCTTATAACTGCTTTTTAAAAATTTTTTCTTATTCAGTTGTACCTCTTGCTATACTCTATCATGCTCTGGAGTCCTTACACCAATATAGCATTAATGCAGATATTTGCAAAAAAAAAAAGGACTTCTACTTAACATGATTTTGTTATTAAAAATAAATTATTCCTGAAGTTTTTCTGAGTCAAAAAACATGTTAAATGGAGCTAACGGGAAAATTGGAACTAGGTTTTCTTCCAACTAAAGGGAAGAAATCTATTTCAAGTATATCATGAAGGCAAGAACACAGAAAGAGACTAAAGTACTTTTATGTACACATTCCCTTGCCTACAAATTTTATAGGCATCTTTTTTAGAAAGAACTCTGATATAAAGAACTCTGAATGCAAATGGTGATTAATACACACAGTGAAGAGTTAAATTTTAAGAAATTACAGTAAAAGACAGAGACATACTGCTATTAAATCCTTTCAAATTACTCTTTCTCACTTCAAACACACTTAGCCCACTGTTCTTGCCACTTTCTGAGGTAGTTCTGGAGGTCCTCTTTCATGTCTTTATGGATGTGATCAAAAATAAGGCAGCAAAAATAACATAATTAAAGATACTCACAAAAAAGGACCCAGAACTGCTTCAGAAAGTAGCAAGAATAATGGGACAAGTGTGTTCGAAGTAAAGGGGAATAATTTGAGGGGGATAAGCAGCAATGTCTTTTTTGAAATAAAGTTTCAAAAATTTAAACGTTCCTTATATTTTTGATAACACCTCATAAGTGAAAGAGATGCTTGAAATGACAGATCAACTAAAAGTCACCCCTTAATATGTTTAAATTGCTCTCAAAGTAACCACTTTAGTAGTATTTTAAAACAACAACTCATGTATATTAAGTAGAAAAGCATTAGTTTTTAAATGAGCAAGAAAGTTTTAGTCTTAAAATATTCATCACTTACACAAAGGATAAACAATCTAATCTTTCTCTTAAAGTATGTCTAAACTCATTAGCAGGTGGTCTTTTTGAAAAGCGTTTTATTAGGTTTTACTTATTATTTTAGTGGTTTAAATATAGAACTTCACAGAAAAAGTTTTATTTTTGTTGTGGCTGATGATGTATAAAAGAAAAAAAATGCAGTGCTAATGAAGAATGGTCCATTCTCTTTAGCCTTCACATTTAGCTTTTTTACAAGCTGGAAGAGAATCATCATCCCCTTCTGACGGTCGAGGTTTCTTAACTGTAGAAATAATTCCAAAAGCAGTTTTTCTAGTTTCTGTAAAATAGAGAAGTCATGGTGTTTGAAGGTAAGACCCAATTTAAAGAGAGACAGTGTAACAAGTATCACCATATTTCTTCGGCTTATGACACTAGTAAATGGAAACTACTGCGAACTGCTATGGTTGCTGACACCACTCATAGTCATCACCTTCCCCCAGTATATACAAATAGCCGTATATTAATATCTAATTCGTTCTTAAGGAGTCCTCACAGCTAAAACCAGAGCGCAGCACTGTATCTAACGGTCTATGGTATTATGTGGCCAGAACCAAGTCATAGTAGCCACTAGTGCTGTGACAGCTTTATGTATGGTAGAAGGATGGACAAATCATGAGAAAAAAAACCACACCAGTCAATTGTACTGCTCTCATAGGGGAGGGAGGGGTGTGTGGTTGTCTATGTACCTATGTCCCCTCACTAGATTATCAATGCATATGTGAACAATCAATTGTACTGTCTATATCCACCGATAGCCTGGTTATAACAGATATCCAATAAATGCTTGTTAAGTGAATCAATAAAATAAAAAATCACACATTTATTGAACCATTATATACTGCTAACAATGGACAAGAAGAAATGGGGATTATATTACACACATAGATCAGGCTGGCAGCAGAGTTCAACTTAAGTTTAGTCAACTTCTGCTAAAAACACAACATGCCAGGCATTGTCATTTACAGAGAGTTAAGATGCCAAAGATACAATGTGCTGAGCACATTAAAAGCAAACAATAGGAATGGAGGCACCTAGGAGAATTTACTGCCTGGATGAACCCATGAAGCACCCTAAAGAAGCAACACTACTAGGAATACAGAAAAGGGGAAAAAAAGAAGGGAAAGAAGTTATTTCTTTGCAAAAGGAGAGAAGGGCAAGAACAGCCTGGGCAAGATACAAAGAAGCATGAAAAACTAAGGGGAAATAAAGCTAGCAGGGTTGCTTAGGAAAGGTCATAGTGTCATGAAAAGATTTTAAATTCTGTTCTTAGGAAATGGAAATAAGACTATGGAGGAGTGACTCATCAATTATAAAAGAGGTAAACTTTAATTGATGAGTAAAAATTTGGTTAAGAATTATTTCTTAAATCACAAAAGTAAAGTCAACTCTAAAGAGGTGAGCATTACTTTCAAATTTACCAAGATTAACTTACTAAGTCTTACTGAATCCTTGCCAGTTTTTTTAATTTACGAAAGACAAAACAACTTCAAGTTTTAAAATATCAATACAAGACTCTCTAAATATAAGCTGTCAATAATTTATATTTCACCAAGTGAGGTGTTGCATTTATAGATATTATTAGTCTAAGTAACAGCCTAAAAGTTGGTGAATAAAAATATGAATTTGTTCAATGAATATATAAATTGTAAAACACAGCACTTTGTATATTACTTTCAAAAGTATTTTAGTGAAGCTGGGCATGCAGCGCACGCCTGCAGTCATAGCACTCTAGGAGGCTGAGGTAGGAGAGTGGTAGCTCCAGCTCAGCCTGGGGGAACTTAACAATTTAGAGACTGTCTTTAAAAAACAAAAAAACAAGTCAAGGGATTTAATTCAGTGAGAAGGCCCTGGATTAAATTCCCAGTATGACATTAAAAAAAAAGTTCCATCTCAGAAATGTTCTATTTTTATTACATGCATATTTTTTCTTAATCTAAGTTGACAGACTATAAGCAACTGAACAATAAGACTTTTATAGTTATAACTGAAGTAGCTTTTCTATTGTTTTTTAAAAATAAATTTTTTTCGTAATAGCAAGAAGTTATATTTGTGTGGAGTGTCTGTTTATAATTTGTTTTGACATATGTATTCCTTTGATCATCTTGCCAAGGAAAATATATTATTTAGGTCCCAAGGAGTTAAAGTAGGCCTCCCCAACAGGTTCATTTTAGTCCAATGGCTGCCTGAGAACATCCACTTTATCATAGCCTGATGTCTCTGACCTTGAACCTCTCTCCTCACAACCTTCTTAGAACTGATATTCATTAGTTTCCTGGAAACTCAAGAGAACCTGTCTAAATCTGATTACCAGTGGCAAGCCTCCTAATGCTGAAAGTCAGTTGCGACACTCCAAAGTATTCTGTTTGCCATGTAACCATTCCTGCACTGCTCTGCCCAATTGCTCTCATGGTGAGGTTTCTAGACCCTCTAAAAACCATCTAGTGCAATAATTATCTAACCAATAGTGCTCTGGTGCAGTGCTGCCCTTAAATGTGGCACTCAGAGTGATGCAGAGATTTCATCTGTAAGGGTATAATAATGAAACTTTGAATCTCTTTGCCCAAGACTCACCTTCTAACACAACCTATGTCGAATTAACAATCTTAAAGCACAATACACTGCTTGCTTCTGTTGATCCTAATGTTGATCCTAATGTCAACTAAAACCAGAGTAACTATAATTTATCCTACTTTTCAGTGAACATAAATGTTAATAACTACATAGAAACAGCAAATATAAATTGATGCTGTCCTGAGTACACACACTGCCTGGAAGGCAATGCCACATAAAGTAGTGAAGTTTACTTTCAGTTTAGATTCTAGAAAAGCCTGGCTTTTAATATCATATACTGAACAGTTGAGTCTTTTGAAGTCAAATGGCAGAACTTCAGCTTCACATTTCCCCCTACTTTACTTTTCCAGTTTAGTTTCCACTTTATAGTCTATTTTAGAATCTAGTTGTTATTAAAAAATTTGATGATTCTTTGCATTTAAAAGACAAAAAAATAGCAGAAGCACTTCCAAAGTGTGAAACTATTCCCTAATTTCAAAAAAAATCTTGATTAAAAATCCCAAGTTATTTGATCATTCCTAGGGCTCATGTGATGGATCTAAGCTATGCAACATGACAATCTAAAAAATGTTGAAACTAAACTCAAAAATCACCAAATTTATGGCAAGTGAATACGAAGAGTTTTCTAAAGTGGAAATCAGGTCATAAAATCCAGACAAAACACATGAACTTTCAATAACTTATTCATATGACAATTTAACTCTACATGTAATAATCTACTCTCACTTTTAAATTCATCCAGATGTTATCAACTAAGTTTCTTCTTAACCACTGTTAACTAGTCAAAAAAATTATGAAGAAAATGAAGACAACAGTGGGTCAAAAGTGTAGCTGTGTTAATAAAACTTTATTTCCTTTTCCAAGGTTTTGGCACACCAAAAACTTCTAGTTCATTTTTATCATTTGATGAGTAACAAATTCAGTAGGTTCCAGTAGTGGGATTAAAGTGATAAGGTACATATACATAAATGTGAGTAAAATATACAGTCTGTATATTCTTATCCAAGGAGAAATGAAAATAGAAGAAATGCAAAAGTTAGTCTAAATTTTGTTAGTTTGGGTTTTAAAAAATGGGGATGTTTTTGTTTTCCAAATAAATGTTTTAACATGTTTCTAATGTATCAGAAAAAGTACAATCCTCTGTAGAAGAGCCCTAAGAAAGGAGAGTAGAAGTCTGTCCAAATGTGTGTAGTTTGAAAGTGCATTCAATACTCACTACATTCACTCCATAAACCATAGAAAGCCATGCCTAAAGTGAGGATGAGAAAGCACTGATGTACCCATCAGTATGGTTAGAACAGGCTGAGAAAAGATCGTAAAGAAACTCTCCAGATAGGATAAGAAAAGTGGATACAGCTCAGTCATTTTGTACAAATGGCAGGCCTCTAACAACCATTCAGTATTGACCGCAAAAAATCACTCACCTCCATGGAGAAGTGCTGCTCGGCAATTAGTGGACACTGCAGCTTTGGCATCACTTTCAGACAGCCCAAACAGCAGCCCTCTGGTGGGGTCATTAAAGATTTCAACTCAGTGTCAGCCAAAGGCATGAGACTAATGCAACAGAAAATGTCAGCTCACCAGGCCACACTGCTAGAGTTGATCTTAAAGCAGTTGGCCCAACTAAAACCTCCATCTGAGAGGACACCCACTTAACTCTAAGCTTGCATCAGAATCACTGGCTCCCCATTTTCTATCTATTGCTTAATCCAAAAGGTAAAAGGATGAAGCTTGACGTAAAATCTGTTTCTGAAGCTAGTAATTGGTAAACACACAGTAAAAGGTTGAGAAAAATACCACATTAAACTCTAATGCTACTTCAAATTCCCAATTTTCTAACAGAAAATTTCAACAACTTCTTAGAAAAGGATACAAGTTTGCCACATCATATGGTCCTCTTATTTCCAAAGGCTAAAATAAAACACACAAAAAATAGATATGAGAAGTTATTCATAGCATTTCTGTGATTTTATTTGCAATAAATTATAGAACGCTTAAGAAATCAATTGCATAAATTTAAATAATAATTTTGATAGGTTTCCTAGATTTTTAAAATATAAATGAAGCTTGAAACTTTCTGCAACATCAAAAAGGAAAAACTATATAAACAAAACTTAATGCACAAAACAAATGTACATAAACTTTATGCTTCAACAATTACTGTGAACGAATGCAGTCAGAAAACATGAAGTTCACTGAATTATTATTTTAATTTCTCCCCTAGGAATTTAGCAAGGTTTTATACCAAGAAAAGCAAAACTAAAATACTTTATGCTTGACTTACCTTTTCTGCAGCGCTAGATATAATTACATTCTACAAAACAGAAAGTGATCAATGTTAATTTTAGACAAATGCCAAAAGAAAAAGAAGAGTCTTATAAAACAACCAGTAATCACATTTTAACATTTAAGGTTCAAATATCAATTTCCTTTAAAGATAAGGTAAGTAACTAAAGTTAAAAAATTAGAGACCATATGTCAAACTGAAGACAGCCTATAAAAAGGAACAGAATAGCCAGACAAATCTTATTAAAGATGAATTAACTTTAAACAGTAGTTTAAAAGGTCACAATCCAACTCATTGTTAGCAAACAACTATTACCTCGACTATTCTTTTCAGAGTGGTAAACTGCAAATTCCTTGTCTAAAGATAAAGGCTTTTAACATATTTTCCCTCTTTTTTATATTATTCCTCCCAAGACATTTTTCTCTTTAAAACTTGCAGAGCTCACTGAAATAGAAGAATTTATCTTTGTGCCTTGAGAATTTTCTCCTTTACGAAAAGGGAGTCAGTTTGATAATTCCATAGTATTAGTGATAATAAAACTGCCACATGTGAAAAATGTTCTAAAATTACTGGACTATACCTTTCCTTTGCAGATCTGCATCAAATTGAGGGCATTGGAAATTGTGTACCTTCTTATTGTGGAGTCTTTGATAGCAGGGCTATAGACAAGTTCAAAGCCCAGACCTCGGTCAATTGCCTTCACAGAAAAGTAAAGAAAATAAAAACTGTCAAGGATAAATGCACACTGTCCTACTTAATTTTCATTGAAGTCCCCCAACACCTCCCTCTTCATTCTCTACCACTCACCTCCTATACCTCAGGGTACAGCTTTAAACAAATTCAGATTCACATCCAAACAGTACCATCTATAAGGAGAGGAAAACAGATCCATGGCTCTGTTTAACTGACAGAACTGATTTTAGCAGTGAGGAAGCTAACTTTTTAAAAATAGAATCATGAAGAGGCTGTGGAGAGCCAAGCCCTAGGAGGACGGCAGAAGCATAACATGAACTATCAAAAAAGAGAGCTGGGCTCTCCATATTTAACATAAACCATGTATAAACAGTAAGTCAAGTACTTTGACCTAAGAATGAAAAGAGAGACAAAGAAATGAAGATGCGAAAAAAGTCCAAAGAACAGGGGTGGGAAGGGTTCTCAGGCAAGTCATTTAGTACCCTAAGCTGAATGAGAGAATAACAGCAAGGTTAACTGAGTTCTATGTGCTAGGTACTGTGCAGTCTTACATTTGAATTTAACCCACACAGTATCTTTATAAAGCGCTGTGACAGAGACTGTTCTTTTTTTCTCCAGTAATAAAGCACTTGATTTTCATCAGGACTTACAGATGCTTGGCAAAAAAAGACAGAAATCTGGGCCCTTGAGAATTTTGCCCAGCTTACTATAAAAGTTAGGCCTTTCTGCATGAGGGAAAAAAAAAGGATCTTTTTAATTTAAAGTACTCTCAGTACATCAAGATCCACATGTCAGAAAACCTGGAGGAATGGAAATGGTATTAAAATCAACCACTATAGTATGTAGCTTTCTTGATGAGTTGACTTAGTATCTTCATCCATTCACAACAGGTATGCTTTAAGCCCATTACGTGTAAAAGCTCAGATGATTCTCCTTTTCTAAGAGCTTATACTCTAGAAAGAAACCACCAAATAGATAAAAATGAAAAACTTCAACAGCAATAGTTATATGCTATCCAGGATAAGTTTGAGAGTGGGTGAGAAGTAATTAATTAAACAGAATTAAACCTAATAACGAAGGGAAACATCTGAAGAATTTTTAGCACAGAGGTGACAGACTCACAATGGGAAAAGTCACTCAAGTTCCAACAGTCTTTTGAATGAACAAAGGATGCGGGGACAGTCCAGACAGGATGGTCCAAGTTTCTGGCTGGCAAGTGAATTTCAATTACCCAGAGGAGCTGAGAATGGTTCACTGGAGGAGATCTATTCCTGAGTGTTCACAGGGAATGGAGGAACTTGTTTTCTTCCAGAATCAGCAGTCTGTCTTAATTTAATTAAGGCAGACACCGAAGACCCTTTCACTTTCCCTTGTGGAATTCAGATTTCCTTTCTGTTCTTTTTTTTCATTCCCCTATCTTCCTCTCTTCAACTTTCCTGTGGACTTCAGGCTCTTGACTTTAGATTTTCCTATATAGCTGATATTAGTTTAGTTGGAATTTAAATATAATTTCCCACACTGCAACCCTACCTCTCCCGTTTTGACAACATTTTTCCACCTCTAATTCTGTGGCCTGTGCTATTTCTTGGTGCATGTACTATGGTTAAATGTATTACTCATTCTCCCTGTCTAGTTTTACATTTCTTAGAGCTGGTATCACACAATACCTTTGTAATACACAACTGACTTCTACACAAAGAAGTTTTAGGTATAAAAATGTACTTCTGTTTTGAGTGAATGAATAGCAGTTTATAGAGAAAGGTCATGTCATAATGCTGTTCACTATGGATTATCCATCATAAAAAGAACCAGGATTAACTTGCCTAACTAAAATTCAGATAAATAACAACCCTTTTGGCCATGTGAGCAACTATCTCTGTGTCTTTCTTTCACTAAAACTACTAAGTAGCCAAAGAAGGCTGACATATTTCTTTTCCTCATCCTTCTAGTTATAGAACTAAAACACAAGGCAGTGGAACGATGAAGAGGGGACATAAAAGATGTAATACAGAATTGGATGACTAGATCCCAACATATTCCTAATTGACTGAATCTAAATTTCTAAACCCTTGTGGGGCTTAGAAAAAAATAAAAACTCTTTCTGTGGAGGAGGAGAAAAAAAACATGTAATTATCAGCTTAATTTTTTAACTAACCATTTTGATGGTATGTTAATCAAATTCACTTCAAATGGCTAAGAAAACTCTTGAAAAAGAAATTAAAGATAATGTGCTATTGAAGGCTTTGAACATTTTTTCATAATACCTATTTTAAATTTTTAGATGGATAAAATGAAGACTCATTACCTGGGCTCCTGCTTCCAAGACCATTTTTATGTAAATTGCTGTAAGCTCATCAAATGATTATTTGTAACAGCCTCTTCAAAAAGAATGAGTGCCTGCCTGATGAGCTTTTGTTCATATGTTTGACCAAAGGTTCTGGAATAGGGAGATGATCAGATTTCTTTACTAATGAGAAATCACAGTCATAAAGATCTAAGGGGAGGTTTATGATATTTGAGTCAAGAGATACTGGTAATAAAATTCCAAATAATAAAAACTTAAGCAAACCTTTAGAGAAAGAAGAGAAGAACAGGGAATTGACTGCTAGGCCAATTTACTGAGTTCCTGCTAATTTCATAAAAATTAGAACTTTAATTAAATTCAAAAGGATGACAATCTTTCAGGGTATCATTATTTAAGACAGGTAACCTGTTCATATAACTCATCAATCAAAGTAACATAAGAAAACAATAAAAAGTCTTAAGTTGCATCTCTGTTTCCATCTGTACCATCCTTATCTCCTATAATCAGTTTTATGAATTGATTTCTTCCAGAGTTTCTTCATGCAAATATAGATAATTATGAATATATATTATTTTTTCCTTCTCTCACTCAAAATGTAGCCTGCTACATTATTGTCCTGACGTAAAAGCTTTTCCATGTCAACTCAATTTCCTTATTCTATTATGGCTGTATAGTACTGCATTAAGGTAACAGCCCAGGCAGTATTCAACCAGCATGACCTGAAGACGTGGGCTGTTTTAATATATCTGTAGAACAGACAGTAAAGCAGATATTACGAGTTAAATTGTGTCCCCATTCATATATTTTGCATTCCCAACCCTCAGTACCTCAAAAATGTAATCTTATTTGGAAACTTGGTCACTGTAGATGTAATTAAGATGAGGTCACACTGGAAGAGGGTAGGTTCCTAATTCAATATAGCTTGTATGCTTATAAGAAGATAGCATATGAAGACACAGAGACCCACATAGAGAATACACTGTGAAGACAAAGGCGGAAACAGGAGATAATGTGACTGCAAGCAAAGGACTGACAAAGATTGCTGGTAAATTAGCAGAAAGAAGAAGTATGGAAGGGCTGTCTTTCAGGTTTCAGAGAGCTGCTGATAACCTTGATTTCAAAGTTGTAAGTTCCAGACCTGTGGGACAACATATTTCTGTTATTTTAAGCTGTTTAGTTTGTAGTACTTTGTTATGGTACACCCAGGAACTAATGTACTAGGTTACAGGGTAAATATATTTGTAATTTTAATAGTTGTATAGTTTGTAATAGTCTAATAGTTTGTAATTTTAACAGTCAAATTAACTGACCCCCACAAGAATTGTTCCAATTTATACTGTTGTATCCAAATATCTGGTTTCTCAGTCTCACAGTAGAGTAAAACATCAGTCTGACAGTGATTTTAATGTGAGTTTCTCTTGTTATGAATTTAAGCATGTTTTCATACATTTAAGGACAATTTGTACTTTTTATGAAATGTCTTTTTAACTTATTTTTGTATTGTTCACCATTTTTCTTTTTAAATTATTAATTTCTAGGAGCTCCTTATTATCTTAAGAGGTTTATCCTTTGTCTATAATATGAGTGAAAATATTTCCACCAGTTTTTAGCTTTGTTTCTGGTGTTTTTCTTTTTTTTAAACCTATCTGCCCTGTTCGCCAGCACTGATGTAAGCACTGGGTAGGCAAAGTACTTAACACATTCAGGTTTACAGTATGTGCTAAACTTTATAGAGCATTCATGCCCAAATCAAGAATATATGGCATGATTCTTGGAACTATTCCATTGTTTATGACACTATACACTAGACATTTCTCAGTACAGACCAACTAGATCATAAAAATAGAAATGGCTTACGGTTAAAAGAAGTGCTAAGGGGAAAACGTCAGAAAGAATGTAAAATAAATGATCACTAAAAATAACTCAAACTTGAAGGCATTAACACTGAATAACAATAACATTAAAAAAATCAAAGGAGAGGTAAAGACACGTGCCACTTTAAATAAAATTCTTCTCAAAACATGAATTCATAAAGTTCATGTTGTAAAATATGAAATTATTCTGTTCTTAACGAAGAACTCTGCTGTAAAGTTTTAAATAGCATTTCCCAGTAAGGAATGACAGTAGACTTGGAAACAAGGCATGAGTACCCTTAGCCAGTTGTTTGACAGACATTTAACTGTGAACCACAACTGTCCCCTGACTCAATTCCTTTACCTCCATGGGGATACTAACAACCACTGCACCCCAAAGACACTGGGCCACATTATGTGTGAAGACGTATAAATTATAAAATACCAGAGAGTAAGAAGTCAGTTGATAATCCAGTAAGAGTACTTTAACCCAATTTTTAAGACACACTTATCACAGGTAAGAGTTGTGATTATCACACAAAAAAAGATTCCAGAAGAGGTTTGTAGATTTTAGTTGAAACTTCGTAACTGAAATTATTGAGCCCTAAGCATGTGATGAAGATAACAAAAGGGTTGAGTCCTGTCAAGTATAAAAATGGAGTGCTCTGGTTCAAACACTGTATGCTCCAGCTTTTGGGCTCTCCGTAGGCCCAGCCTTCTGAGTCTACAATTCTCATGTAGCTTCTGGCCTGCAGGTAAAAAGTCTAATAAACGACCTACTCTAATAGTCCTACTTTTCATAACAAAATAAAAAGGAGGTAAGGCCTTACCAAATTAAGATTTGTGCTATCTTCTCATGAACCCAATGAAGTGATCCTTATTAAGTTAACTTATCAGCTTTTCATGGCCAAAGACAAATTTATTCTCCAAGCTGTGGGAGCGTATAAGGATCAAGACTTAATACTAAACTGTTACCTGTACTCACTGCAGGTTCTGTGCCTTCACAGGGAACACATTTTCAATAGCCCCGTATCAACATTCGGTACTACGATGCAAATAAACATATGCATCTATAGAATAACTATGATTGTCGTAAACAAAAAGTCAGACACTTGTATGTTTCCAGGTTTCTCTCTTAGATGAAAAAATCACTGAACAAATTAATAACAGGGACTTATCTGTTTCCTGGACAATTCACACTGTACTCCTATGCTAGATGATGACAGTCTTAGTTACATTTTCTTGTTGCTGAGGCAAAATATCCAACACCCAAAGTTAAAGGAGGAAAAGTTCATTTAGCTCATAGTTTTAGAAGTTTCAGTCCATAATCGGCTGGCTCCAAGGCAGGATGGAATGGCAGAGGGGCACTGCAGAGAAACAGTTCATGGTGGACAGAAGGTAGTAAAGCAAGCAAGGGACCAGATAAGCCTTTTTCTGTCCCTTATATTATATCCAGGCTACTGAAACTAGGTTGGTGCCAAACCAATCAGTGGACTAAGTGACCACCCTTCCTTAATCCTAGCATTGCACTGTAAACCAATCATACAAACTGGATTTAGCCACCTCTGAAAAAGCCCCTACCTATGACCACATGAGGCTTTGGGTGGGACATCTGAACACAAGCCATAGCATTATGACTAAAAATAATCTTGAGCAACCTTTTTTTCTACTCTGTCATCTGGCTTTTATCAAACATATGTAAAATGTTCACACCAATTATTTTTCAAAAGAAGACACTGTGTTAAATATTTGCATATTCCTTTCACTTGTCAAAGTTTTTGCTTTTCAGAATTCTTAAATTGAAAAATGTGGGAATTAAGCCAGAAATACCCATTACGCAAAGCAGCTTTCCCACATTTTCAGATGTAATCAGGGCAGAATGTCCTGGTGCTTCTGTCATGAATGCCAGTCTCATCTGCATGATGCCCTAGTGCCTCACACTTTCCTTATTGCATATGCTTCTCATTCAATACTGACAACCACCTAGACAAGATTTACCAGGCAGTACCCTGATACGCTAAGTTAGACAACATACTGATACAATCAGCAAACTTGAGAAAAGACTCATAGGCAACATATTTCTGGGGTAATTAAAAAGGCTCATGGCACAGCAGTGCTATCTGAAGTTCACAATCTGGTTTAACATTAAGCATGTTTATAAGAAAATCAAAATCCCCCACCAAAATTAACACTGGGAATCTTCCCATTGTTGTGCAACATGAGGAATTATGTGCTGTGCATTGTTGTCTTTCCCATGGACTTGGCCTTAGGATCACATGCCACTATCTCCTCCCTGCCAAGAACACAGAATTGTATGTGAGATTATTCAGCCGAAGCGACATAGACAATGCCTTTCCTAGTTCATTAAAATGAAGACAAAGGTCAAAAAGTTTTAAGTTTAATAACAATTTGCATTGTAGCTGACTAACTTTAATGGTACTATTTACATAGTTTCTACATTGGCAACTGAGTTGGCCAAAAGCAAACTTCTAAACACAGATTGCTACTTCTAGAGAGGAACAATATGTGAGGCCAGCAAACTGTCATAAACTTGATTTACTTATTAGTTTGTGGCCTTTATCAGAGTACCTGAAGGCATATGAGAAGTATTATCTGATAGGCAACTAATCAAACTGTCCTAATGCTGTGACTGAAGAGCTGACTTTTTACTAAGCCTCATTTTCCCACATTTGATATGTGAGCTTTGAATAATATAGATCTTCAACTCAAAAAGGTGAAAGTCTAGGGTTTTTTGTGCTTATTCATTAAGAAGGACTGGTACTAACATGGGAAGCCAATGATTTGAGTTTAATCAACACAGTATTGTTATAGGT